>NCSK02000314.1:0-30297 GCA_002276475.2 Chlorociboria aeruginascens | reverse complement strand
GCTAGCTTCTGGCTTTTGCCCTTCCCTGGATGCCTATTCTACATGTCTATACTTGCTATACGACCCCGCAAGTGTGTTTAGATTCCCTTATCACTTGAGACCAGGATGGTTGCCCCATTACCTCATTCCGATCACAACATTGGTCGAGACAAGTAAACTGAGTCTAACCCATACACAGCCTCCTTGCTGAGCTCACGTACTTTGCTGATCGTGGATTTTACGCCGACTGGTGGAACTCCACGAGTTGGGACGCATTCGCTAGGGACTGGAATTCTCCAGTTCACAACTTCTTACTCCGACACGTTTACCATTCTTCTATCTCATCACTTAAAGTCAACAAATACACGGCAACCCTCATCACATTTTTCCTGAGTGCCTGCGTTCACGAACTCGTTATGTATTCCTTATTTCGGAAATTGAGAGGCTACTTACTTGTGTTGCAAATGTTTCAATTGCCACTGGTGCAACTGAGTCGAACCAAATACCTCAAAAATCGGAAGACATTAGGTAATTTGATATTTTGGGTGGGGATTTTTACAGGGCCAAGTCTTCTGTGTAGTCTTTATTTGATAATCTAATAGCCTTGCATTGTATACGATGCTAGCGTTCTGATTAGCCGTGGGGAAGAAAAACATATCGTACAACACCTTATATGTAATCATATCATTGATGCAATTTATAGCACCTGTGGAGTACCATATATACCTTCCTCGCTCTCCCCACGAACCACTCGTGACATTGAGTATACTCATATTGAAGCCCATACTGTACAGAGTACCTGGATAAAAATGGAAGGTGGTAGGCCCCCATAAATCACGTGGCTTAACCGAAGACCTCCTGGACGGCATTTATAAAGGCATAATCAAGAGGTAGGTAGTTGTAGATATAATTAATTGAAGATAGTGTGAAGATCAACTGCTTCTCAGAGGCTGATTTATAATTTACTACAAAATGTTCCTATACTTTTTATTCTTTTTTTCATCTAGAAAAGGGGGTTTCAAAATCTATACCAGGACAGATATATGAGTTTCTTAGAAGCAGTTTATTGTGGGGATATCCTCTATGTCACTGTCCACAAGCTCATGCAGTGCCAGTTGCATTTTCAAACCCAATACAACGAATTAGAAAATTGCCCTATTGTGGCCAGATTCCTAGTCAATGTATGCTTTGGCGATTTCTATACTTTTGCAGGATAGGTAGGCGTCAAGGGTGGAAGGCGCAAAGGGAAATAACAGCGGCAACCAGGCAGTTTTCGCGGTGCTTAGTAAGCTGGCCGGTGGCGCTGGTGTTAATTACCACGTGCGTCACCACACCTATAAGTCCTAAGGTAAGTAGTACCTACCTGCCCACCTCAATCGATCCATACAACCATCAGAACACCACACGGTACCCTTAGGAACGTCGAATCTCAGTCTCAGCTTTTCGCATTGGCTGCCTATTTGAAGAAGATTGCCCAACAAGCCAGAAACATAAAATATCTCCCCGCCTCGATACTCAAACCCCCCTCCGCCTGTGACTCGACCTCCAAGAGTAAAGCGGGCGGGGCGGGGCGGTCTGGCAGCAGTGCAGATGCTGGAAAGATGGATTCTGCGCCTGAAAAATCGTACCTTTCTTCCATATCTCCCTGGGCCTCACGATCTTCAATGCCTAAGCCTGGATCTGCGACACTTTCTGGGAAGGGATCAGGTCTGAAGATTCAGCAAGGGGGGGACCGCAGCACGCAGCAGTGGCAGGGAATCCCACTGAAAAAATACCCCTCCGACTGTCCGCAGTTAAACGCGAGGTGGTTCTATGCTGTTGATGTATGTACTTGTTAAGGTTATATATAGAGGATGTGTTAGTTGATCCGGGATTGCAGGTCCCGAAAAGAAAACCCAAACTTTTAAAGAATAATCAAGAAGACACTAAGCCTCCTGCTCCGCCCAAAAAGTTTGTGTCATTCTCCGCCCACGATTCTCGGTCTATCGAAGCGGCATATCAAAAGCTGGTGGATGAATATGAGGATGCTGCCGAGGTCACTCGTCACAAAGACGGGACTGGCACGAATGGGATCTCTCCACTTAATTCGGACAAAAAGCCAAATACTAGTATCAGCGAAGCAGGAAGTAACGAGGATGCTGGAGGTCGGATTCGAGTTCCCGTGCACGAGGATTTCTTGTTCGATGTAGACATCGAGAAGAGAGAGTTATGTCCAGTCTATTGGCTGGGTCCCATTTATGAGGTGAGGAGGGGGAGCTGGTTTTATCAAGAAGGCTCGTCTCTCAGACCATGTGATGAGCCTTTAGCAACACAGTTAGAAGAAGGATATCTCAAAGTTAAGCCGTTTCGCTATCCAAGACCACCTACGAAGGCTGCAGGGTCCACCTCGGTGAAATCTGTGGAGTCTGTGGGATCCAGCGTTCGAGGCGGTTCAAGATCTGGCGAGGTTACTCCAAAAGCCTCGATACAAAACCTTAAAACCACAAACCAGCAGACTCCGGATGGAGGCGATAAAGAAACTCCAATAGCTCCTCATCAGCCGCAGACGTATCGTCTCTTCGGAGCGTATATGAATTCTATAGTCACTTACCAAGATTCGAATACCGCTTGGCTATCTACTGATAATATCATGTCACAAGTTAGCTCTACTATATACAAAAGATTCGCCGGAGACGGATATTTCGGGGGCGTCAAGATTGTTAGGGGTTATTCGGACTCCAATAAATCACCCGTCCCAATCCCAAGTGAAAAAGCTTCGACTCCCAAGAACACTACTGATAGCTCATCGGAGACTTCATCATATATGCAGCTTGATGAGCGGCAGCAAAAACTGCTTAAAAGGAGATCTGCCCCAGCTAGTACCAGTCCTTCCCAAGAATCTCCTGCAGAAAATATCTCTGGCATGAAAGAACCTGCTGGGTCATCTATCAACAATCCTATCGATGTAGATATGGACACGGATGCCATCAGAGACGAGAAAGAGATACAGAATGATTATAACGATAGAGAAGGGGAGAATCAAGGGCGACCCATTGAGCATGTTATTCTTGTAACTCATGGTATTGGCCAAAAGCTAGGAATGAGGTACGTCTTCCAAAATCGTGAGGAAAAATGCCATTGTTCGTGAGACACTTATGCCCGACATTGATTAGCATATGCTAGAGGTGCTGTCTCACAAGTAGTGGTGCAGGTTGTTTGATATATGAGGCTAGGTAATTGACTGGCTGTTACAGAACTGAAAGTGTCAACTTTATACACGATGTGAATGTTCTTCGACAAACGATAAAAAGTGTTTATAGATCCTCTCCAGATCTTCAATCCCTCAATTCAGAAGTTGAAAAGCTTCCTAAGAATTGTCGTATCCAAGTACTGCCGGTTGTTTGGAGACATTTGTTGGATTTTCCAAGAAAGGCGAAGAATCGGAAAGAGCGTGATTTGGGTGATGCTCTTGGTGAGGAGGAAGAGTATCCAAGCCTTGAAGATCTCCAAATCGAAGGCGTACCTTTCGTTCGCTCACTTATCACGGACCTTGCACTTGACATACTTTTATATCAAAGTGCTTATAGAGAGGATATAATGAGAATCGTTATCACAGAATCCAATCGTATTTTCAATCTTTTCCGGGCACGAAATCCGTCATTTCGGGGCAAAGTCAGTCTGATAGGGCATTCTCTCGGATCCGCGGTTCTTTTTGATATACTATGTAGAGAGAAAGATGTTCCAAAAGTTGACAGACCTAATACCGATCAAATGCAGAAGAAACGCTCGCCCTTCCCTAGCAAACCGAATAATTTCGAATTCGATGTCGAAGACTTCTATTGTCTCGGTAGCCCGATAGGATTGTTCCAGATCTTGAAAGGAAGGTGTGTGTTCCCAAACTATTTATGCATATGATTTTAAGTTGGGTAGAACAATTGCAGCTCGAAACCATCCAGAGTCATTTCCGTCTCAAAGCCCTCTCGACATAGAGGCTATGCAGGACCCGTTTCTTGCGGCAAGTCCTAGTTTCCCATCTGGAGAGAATATTTCAAGCTCAACGGGACTTCCCGTCACTGTCTCGTCACCGAAGTGCTCGCAGCTTTACAATATCTTTCACCCTACAGATCCGATTGCATATCGTCTTGAACCGCTTATAACCCCTGCCATGAAAACTTTGAAACCACAACGTTAGTAAAAGAATAACACATACTCCTCATGACTTTACTCATACGTCGTAATATATATAGCATTGCCCTATACCAAAAAATCCATTTTTAGCTCTGCCACGCAAGGTATAAGCGCAAAAGTTGGGCAGAGTGTGAGTGGATTATGGACAACTTTCAGTTCTGGAATCGCAAGTAGTCTACTAAACAGGAGCCTAGGACTGACAGGTGAAGATATTCAACGAATGGAAGTTCCTTCGCCCCAGCAGGCACAATCACGAGGAACGTCACAGCCTATCGGTGCAGGAACAAATATCTCCTCTGGGGGTGTCATAACGGATGTTCCCACGTTGCAGAGAGAAAATACTAGCGAGAAAATGAGAAAGCTTGCGGAAGATACCGCGGCAGCAGATAGAGATGGCAGAGGTATGAATGCACCGACATTAATTGATGACGAAATTGAAACACTTTACTCTGGCTTCAGACGGGAGACACACAAAGGCGACGAAGACACTGAGTCTAGTTGGGCTCAGACTGAAGAAAGGGGAAAGAAAATCCGACGGGAAGAAATGAAGGTTAGAGCACTGAATCACAACAGCAGAGTGGATTTCAGCATTCAAGAGTCAGCCTTTCTTTTTTCTTTCTTTATCTCTCTTTTCCTTGCCTACTAATTTGGCCATAGAAGCGTTCTTGATTTTAACCCAATAAAGTAAGTTCTCCCAAAATCCACATGGGATATCATATCATTACTTGAAGGGCTTTGAAATTCATAACCAATTGGAGTTCTGTCCAACAAGCAACAGTCCTTCCTACATACCCTATTCTGGCCTGATATCTTCAAAATGGCTGGATTAACTTCCCAATTGAACTCTGTGTCAGGTTTGAGGAAAATTCTGAATTATTTTAGCACCATAGCTTCGCACTTGGGATACTGGAACTCTGAAGACGTTTCGCACTTTTTAATGTCACAATTGCTTAGTCGGGAAAGAAGTCTTGGATCTGGTGGACCTAGGGATGTTAACAAAAAGGGGGTAATTAGAGACAAAGATTAGGTGGGATGTTCGTTGATATTTTGTTGCTATGTTGGAATTACACCGCTCATGTTACCATGGTTATATTGAAGAGAGTAATTAAAAAGTGTAGAAGAATAGATCATAGCGATTTGGGATTTGTCTCATTAGGACTAAGCATTAAGCATACGAAAAACTACTAACTATCATGTATTAGGAATGACTAGAGTACTAGCCCCGATTTTATTGACTGAATCAGGACCTAAACAATAACAAGCCAGGATCTTATATCCCATGAGTTTTCAAAGCAAGGGTTATTCTTTAGCTAATCCTCGCTATGCAAAGTCTTGTATACATAAAGACATAATAAGAAGGATAACAGCAGTGTCTTATATCTTGTCCTCAGTCTAGTATTGTTATTAATTGCTAAGTTAAGCTACTTAGTATGAATCAATTGTTGATCACCGCCCAAATATGAGGAGAAACGTCGCGATTCTGAAATCGCCGCCAAATTACTCATTCCAATTGATCGAAAGTCAAATGGTAACGAATCTAGAAACACAAGAGTGAAATAAGGCAGAAAAGAAAATATCAGTAGCCCAAGGGCAGCTCAGACTTTTGTCCGTCATGTGTAGGCTCAGTGATAGATAGGGATGACACCTTATTACTCAGCGGTATCAAGTTCATCATGTGCAGGTGGAGGGGAATCCATGGCAACTACCACAAAAGTATCAGTGGGATTGGAGATGCTTAGACCGCGTTGGAAGTGAAAAATCACCTTTCCTGTCTTCGCCATTGTTTTCATTCCCATGCCCATGATTCTTTTCATCCTTGATGCCACGATCGGCTGGGCTCTCAGGGCTGCGAGAGCGATCCCCCCGGTCTCGGCGGTCATAATCACGGTCACGACGGTCGTCTTTACGGGGAGAAAAATCGCCACCACGTCTTGGTCGAGGGGAAGGAGAGCGGCGGCGGGGAGAGCGACGTCCACCAGCCGGGGCACGTTCACGCTCGCGGCCAGAATCGAAGCGCCAAGAGGCTGATGGAGGAGTGCGCGCCCACTAAAAATTTGTCAATTGTTGAGCTGTGGCAAGAAATTCGAAAAGCTTACCTCAATTTTCAACAGATCATCTCGACTGATACGCTTGTTGTGCATCTCATGGTAGGCATCATCGGCATCGCGGCGACTTTCATACTCGACAAATGCAAACCTACTTCCAGTGTCAACAATATTAGAGTTGACTCTTATTAGGGCCTGGGCTCGACTCACAGACGACTAGCAGCAGTTCGAGGAGCTGGGATATCACAACGGACAAGACGACCATAGCTGCGTGAACAATGTTAGAATTATTGCATTGCTTCGGGGTCAGGAATATGTGAATATTTTTGAGGAGAAACACAACAACGCTAAGAAGCCGATCCGCCGCAATTCGGATATTTCGTGCGCGACAGAAATGTGAAGATCGTGTGCGACCGCTCGATCGGACGAGGAAAGGGGAGGGAACGTAAGCGCATATGCAGGCAGGTAGGGGACGAGTAGAGGTGACAGTGACAGCGAAGTCTCGACGGATGAAGGACGAGGATTTGGGGGAGATAGATCATCGCTCGCACTCGAGGTGATCATCGAGATATCGACGTTTGGCTGACATACCGTTCGAATTCGTACGCAAGGTCGCGGGCGCGTGTGCCGGGGCCGAAACCCTGGATCGGGTGAGTTAGTCTCTATGCAGGAATAGAGGAGGAAGAGGAGGATATGTGCTGAAATGGCAGACTCACAGTCACATAAAGAGTTGTACCACCACGAGACATTTTGGAGACAGCTGCTTAAGAGAGGGTTTGCTTTTCTGGGTTGGCAAACTGACGCCCTTGAAGCTATCACGAGTAGAATAGGTTGATCAAAGTAGTTCTCGTGGTTGATGAAGTTGTCAGAAATCAGAAACTAGGTAGGAAATTGATGCCTGAGGTTAAAATAAGCTTTGAGATACATATTAGGCAAGATACAGAATCACGTGAAATCAATAGTAAATACCTGGGTACCTACCTACCTAGATAATACTCCTTCAAGGTGTATATAAGGATCAGTAGGTATAATATAGGCAAGGACTGGCCTCTATCTTAACAGAATATGCTGGCATTACATAACCATTATTCCCGGATCAAGCCTCTTCATTGCTTGGTAGAATGCTTCACTTTTAGAGTCCCAGCCATCACCACTTTTACTTCTGACCCAATTGAAATGTCTGCCGCAAAGAGATCTACTACCCTGTACTGTACTTGTCTTTCTACAGCATCATGCGCCCGCTACTAATACCAACACAAATGCAACCCGTAACGAATCCCACGCCTCCATATACAAATAACCCTCGATTCGACTTGGAAGCCGGCCTTGCCAACCTTATGAATAGTGATCATACATCCTCAAGTAAGTAATCCTTTATAGATCGTGGGTATCGGCCCTAAGCGTGAGCAGGAAGTCTCTGGTGACTTCGAAACTGAGCCAACTACTTGCCATGCTCGGAGCTACCTTCAACAGGTTTGGGACGAGCCCCTTATACATGCCCTTGATACCCTCTTTGGCGATAATCAGTCGAATAGCGTCAAAAATAGATTTGTACTGGTATCCCATCCCAGACATGGTGTTAATTTGAAATCTTCTACGAAGAACGTCACTGGAATTCGTCAGTACGAGTGAAGCTCAATTTCAAGTCTCCGGGCTTCTTTCTTACAAAGGGTATGTACAAGTCTGTGCAAAGGCTCCTGATATTGCACCCGCAACGAGTTTTCGTGGTGCACTTGGATTCTTATCACCTTCAGGGGTGAGGTATTTCCGTGCAATTTCGTAAGTCATGAAATTCAAACCAACCTAATGAAACAAAATCAGCATCTGCGCTCGCTGAACTGGATGGTCTAAGCTCACATATGGTGCAACGCCGGCAATCGTCGGAATAATACCTCTATACAAAGCCAAAATGCCACCCTCAGTCTTGTACATGGTGACTAAGGTCGCCCACATACCGGGTAATTTTGTTTTGGACGATTTCTCGAGGGCTGCAAATGATGCAGACTGTATTGATAGCCGTGTTCGTACGATGTCAAGCGGATATGTGAAGAACACCGAAGTGATTCCAGCCGCTCCACCACAGACAAGACGCCGGAATGAGGTCAAATCAGCCCCAGGGGAGGACTCAAAAAACTTGAGATAAAAGGTCAGCTGATAATATTCGTCTGGAAATAGCCCTATTCCGAGAGATTCGCAGCAGCCTATTACTTTGGCGATATACTTTAATTCGTGGTAAATGGAATTGCTCACCTTCTTGTAAAAATTGTAACTCCCAAATTGGACGGCGGAATAAGGGACAATACGGATACAATTGGTGCCATTTCCTCTCATCAAACCACGCCACCCTTCTTCTTTCCACATTTTCATAAGTCCCTTGCCAACAGACAACCTGTATTCTTCGCGGCCAACACTTTGTATCTGGAACAAAATTTTTAGTCGTTCTAGTGGAGATACCACGGTTCGAGAAACAGCGCCTGCTACACCACCTGCGCAGAATGCGGCAGCCACGGGTTGTGCGATCAATTCCCGCAGCTTTAAAACTTTTGGTCCATATTTCGGTCCGAGGGTGTCATTCCCAGACTGTGTCCAGAATCTATCAGTAATCTGGCATGGGGAGAAGATCCATTGAACCTACAGCAGCCATTTCAGAGTCGAGCCCGAAAGTAAAGATCCTCAAGGCTGGAAGCTCAACGTATAACCAGAACCTCGGCGCATCGACGAACTAGAGCAAGACCTTGCCGATGAGAATTAGAGTGGTCCCAGCTACTCTAGAAGTACCATCCGTACGCGTCTAAATAATATTAGGTTCCAATGGGAGCGGGTCCTGGACTTGCAGGTATTGCGGACTATCGCAAATCTCGAAGTTCAAAATGGACTAAGCCGTTGGAGTCGTGGAGGAATCAGTTTAGCGTCCATGTAAGATATGTCTGAGGTGGGAATAAGGTAAGTGGTGAGATAGGTAGTGGTTCACAATGTAATTGATACGTTGTAGACTGGAATATCAATAGAAAGGATTGTTGTCATTGGGAAGATTTTGAGAGGATGTGAGCCAGATGAAGATTGCTCGGATAACCTTACTCTACAGTAGATCTTTTGTTGGCAAGCGAGACTTCAATACGTCCGCATAAGGTCTTGGACTATCAATTTTTGAATTTAAATTCAAGTAATTATCAAAAATATTCTGTTTTATTCTCACTTTTCTTGATTAAGCAAAGAAAGAAAAAAAGAAAAAAAAAGGAGGGGTGGTAATAAGCACAGCGAAGGGATATGATTTTATATTCCAACTGGCTCGATCAACTACCTTCGGCTTTTCTTATTTGTTAAAACATCTATCTACCCAAACACGCACACGCGAAAAGATCAGATAGCCTAGAGCTGAAATAATACCCGTATACAGCCCGCCGTACTCGAACCGTATATTTTCCAGCGAGGTGAAAGGTACTTGCACAAATCAGCATTCCTTTGAGCGTTGCTGCCTCGGATTCGAGGCAACTTTGCCCATCCCTCGCTTAATCCTATAGTTTCCCACATACTTTTCAACTCGACTTCTTCCAAAACGTTGATTTGAAAAATTACCTACACCAACATATCCAACCGCCGCCGCAATGGGTACGTATATACCTGTACTGGCAATGCCTTCGTGTGCAAGTGGGCATTTTGTATTTCAGCAATAGGATCTTCAATTTTGCAATCGCAAGATTCATTGAACATCCTTCGCTGAGATCTGAATCGTCTGCGCTGCGTTTCGTGTCGGAAGACCGACCTGCAAAGAGCATGCTCGATCATAGGCTGATGGTCTTTCTTTCATTTAGGTATCGATCTTGACGCACATCATGTGCGCAACACGCATCGCAAGGCACCCAAGAGCGAAAATGTCTACCTGAAGCTACTCGTGAAGCTCTACCGCTTCTTGGCCCGTAAGTCGATCTTCACTTTGAGCCCTTGGCAATACGTTAGATCCTGATATATCCTTCTTTTGACAGGCCGAACGGAATCTTCGTTCAACAAAGTCGTCCTCCGGCGACTTTTCATGTCTCGAATCAACAGGCCTCCCGTCTCAATTTCAAGAATTGTGGCCAACGCCCCCGAGACTTCCGACAAGACAATCGTCATCATTGGTACTGTGACTGACGACAACCGCCTCTTGAATGTACCGAAGCTCAGTGTAGCTGCTCTCCGATTTACCGCCACTGCTCGTGCACGCATCATTGCTGCTGGAGGTGAGGTTCTGACTCTGGATCAATTGGCCCTGAGAGCTCCCACAGGAAGCAACACCTTGCTCCTCAGAGGACCTAAGAACTCTAGAGAAGCTGTCAAGCACTTCGGCTTTGGTCCACACAAACACAAGGTGAGAATTTACCTATCGATCTTGAAAATATCCGTGTTAATAGTGTTGTGCCTAGAAACCATATGTCGAGTCGAAGGGCCGCAAATTCGAGAGGGCTCGTGGACGCAGACGCTCAAGAGGTTTCAAGGTTTAAACATGGTAATATTGGTGATTAAGGTACTGCAGATGTCTTGCCTCTCAACTGAGATGAGCTCCCTCCAGGACTTTTTATGAGGTACATGGAAAGATCGTCACTCGTGGCTTTGCTTTGCAACTATGATGTAGAAAATGGGATTTCATAAAGACAACAATGACCACTTTCCCAACGTTTCTTGTGAGGCTAACTTATATATATAACCCCACCCGTTTCATAACAATTCATTGAGTTCTTCCGTGCGATAAATATTGAAGATCTCTGTTTAATATGTTATGTGGTGGAATATGACATTATCTTCAGGATCGTGTATCTGACTTTAGTACTTTCTAGTGGTTCTAGTTACTTTAATTTTTAATTTCCTTTTTGCGCCGCAGCGCTACAAAATATGCTTCCTTGGATTCCTAACTTCAGTTAGTAACGAAAATTGCTTCTAGAATAGCGTAAAACTTACACTCCTCGAAGACTCGGGCTTTTCCCTATGAATAGCTCCGAACATTCTCCTCAGTCTTCCTTCAAACTCCTTATCCTCTGCGCCTTGGTAAAACTTGCAGACGAAGTGACCTCCAACCCGTAGTGTATCGTAACAGAACTGGAGTGCCGCAGCACACAGGTCCTAGAGTGGCCATCAGTCTGTAATTTAGGATTAGGTGTATGGTTTAATCTTACCATACTACCAGCATGATCTTTGAAATTGATGCCGCTTGTGTTCATCATCCTAATATAAGGGTCACTCAGACTTCTCTTCCAGAAACCAGTGGTTTGATGCCAGGGTGCGGACATATCACTAAGAACCACATCGACCATCTTCTCAGAACTACCCTGAGTCTCGTCTGCCTCAACTTGTCTCTCGAGATCAATATAGCTCTGCGATCCGTCAATTATTGAATTTCCTCTGTCGGCTAATAGTGCATCTTCTGCAAATGGTTGCGATCTTGGGCGTCCTCGATCTGGATCCCGAAGAAACCGCTTCACTTCCGCTTGTACTTCGACCGAGAGAAAATTGCCTTGTATTGTAGAGACACCCTTAGGTGGTTGGGCGGGGATGATATCAATTCCAAGTATTCTACCATTAGGTTTCGTCCTCTCAACAGCGACCTGGATAATGGTGAGCAGTTACTTCGCCGGGAAGGGGGGTTTGGAAGACCTGTGACCAGCTTCCTGGCGCGTAGCCCTATGCTTATTAACCTATGGTTCTATTCTCAGATGTTGAAATGCGACAGAGACTCACAAGATCAACAACTGTCTGACCCTTCTTGAACAGCCTGTATTTGGAATCAATCTGGTTGACAATTAGCAACCTAGCCAAACTTTCATGAAGCATCTAGGTATGATTGTACTTCAAGGAGTTTAAATGCAGCTCGACTTTTGAGCCCTTGGACTTTTGCCTCCCGCGCAAAGGAGTCTCGGCCTTGTCTCTGGGTCCATCTTGTAGAGGATGAAGAAAATCTAACGATTGAGAATTGAAGTATAACCGGATGTTCTGGCGACTCAACACAGCAGCGGATGAAGCATTGATGCTTCACATATAATTGACAGGGTAGTGTCCTCAGAAGCATCCGAATACTGCGATGCGAAAGCATATATGTGGGATGCTGGCACTAGAAGCTTGATCAAATAATTGTCATTGAGCAGTCAGTAGTTATTATAACCCCTGCATCGCGGACTTACCATGTTCCGTATGAGGCACGTGATTATATTGTCAGGGTTGATCAGGCACATTCGAAAGAAGTATAGAGACTTTCCAAGTAAATACTCTGCATGTCTACTACATAAAATAATACAACCCAAACGCCATAAACCATTGCCAGACCAAGAACTCCTAACAACAATTCAAACTCGTATTTTCAAGTAGAACAGAACCTAATACTTTAATCTAAGAAGCTTGCCCCTATCCCCCTGCGATCCTTTTTCAGTGGTGAAAATGCTACTAGTGTGCTAGCCGCTTTACTGCCTGCCTTCAAACTGGATTTGGTATGATTATCTAGTGACTTGGGCGGACCGAGTGTGATTTTGGAGGGTCGTTTCGTAGCTTCGCCGTCTTCGTCAAAAATTGTTTTGCCACCACCTAAAACCTTACGTTTCTTTCTTTTCAAGTCTGTCTCTTCGGAGCTTTTGGCTTGGAGTTTGCTCGATTTTGGGTGCTCTAGGTTACCTATGCCGTCCCTCGCAGGAAGGAAGGTTGGTTTCGGTTGTTCATTCTCATCATCTTCCTCTGTCACTTTCTCCAAGCTGCTGAGTTTTCGTGATTTTTTAGGGGCGGGTTTTTTGTTGTTTGTGCCAGTCTTTGCCTCACTGAGTGCCCTCTCTTCAGAAAACAGAGTTGATGCCTTTCCAGCCAGCTTTTTCTTAGACATGTCCTTTGGAGCTGCGGAAGGAGATGGTTGGACAGTATTGGAAATAGGTCTCTCAATCAAGTCTCGCTGTTCCTCCACATCAGATTCGACTTCCTTATTCTGATCCTCTCCAATTTCGGCCCCCATATCACCTCCAGGAGGATCTGGAGCCATATTGACAGTGCGATTCAGATAAGGTGTAATAGAAAACATGGACTTTTCCCCGAGCATTGTTTGACTGAGTCTCCCACGTTTTGCTCCTGGTCGTTTCCCTCTAACTGCCACTCCATCTGGTGTTCCAATCTCAACGTCAGCACTTATTTCCATAGCCCTTCTCTTCCGTGGGTTTTTAGGCTGGGTTTCGAGTGTTGATGATATTGACCCTATTTTCGTAGAGGTGGCACGTGCCTGTCCCAGCTCTGTTTGGCATTCTTTTAATTGTTCCTTGGTACTTCGCAATTTGGTTCGCATCTGTTCCAGCTTACTCTGAAGAAGATCAATTCGAGCCCCCGAAACACTGGATTCTTTCTCTGCTTCCCTGTACATCTTTTCTTTCTCCCGTTTCTCATGCGCAAGATCCTTTCGAAGGTCATCAAGTTGCTGTTGGAGTTCAACTTCTTTTTCATGGTTATTATTCTTCTCTGCAGCGCGATTTGAGGCTCGTTTCTCTGCCTCGAGCTCCACTTCTAAAGTGCTAACCTGACGTTGTAGGGCCAGTTTTTCGGATAAAACTGTCTGTTGATACAGTCCTTGCGACCGCAGATGTTCCAGCTCAGGTTTGAGAGTCGCGAGTTCTCGTGTAAGTGCCAATTTCTCAGTTAATAACTTGGTTGTATCCATAGTCACACCATTCATCGATGTAAGTTGAGCCTGATGAAAGTAAGTCTCCAGCAATTTGCACAGGAGCGAAATTATACCTTCAGATTACTCAATTCTCGTGATTGTAATCGCAGCTCGGTTTCATAGCGACGAGTATCCTCCTGCGAACTTTCCAACTGGGATCGTAGATCCTCACGCTCTTGCTCCAAGCCATCGATTCGATCATCTTCCAAAGCCAATTGTTCATGTAGATCGTCATTCTCGTTTTCCAATACCATAATTCGTAATCTTAGTCGCCGAGCACTCTCATCCTTAACAATCACATCTGCTTCGCGCAAGGTTTCTTCATATGCTCTCTCTAAGGACTGTGACTTCGATAGATGCTATGATCTGTTAGCAGGGGAGCTAGCATCAGTAATACAAGGACATACACTTTCGACGACGTCATCATCATTGTAAAATACAACTGAATCCATATGTGTAATCGCAATCAAATACTATGTTGCAGGGTAGAGCAATAAAGCAAGTTAATAATGTATGTCAAGGAACGCGTCGGGAATATCAATAAACTGCCAAAAAGGGATTAGTGTGAGTGCCTTTCATACAAGGCATCGAAATTAAAGGACACAGAAGCTCCTAAGCACCTCCGCTTCGACATCACCAGTTTGAAATTCTGAACAGAAGCAGTTATTCGAAATGCACTTTCTCAAAGCACTGATTGTCTCTTTGCTTCCTCTAGTTGCTCTTGGTGCCAAGAAGCCCGCTGTGGATAAATTTCAACAATTCCATTCTAAAGCACTCTCGTCCACACCTTTGAAACTTGACGACACCATTTATGATCGATTGACAGCTACACCCCGAGACTACTCTGTAATCGTACTTTTGACAGCTCTGGAAGCTAGATTTGGGTGCAAACTTTGTCATGAATTTCAGCCGGAATGGGATTTATTATCAAAGAGCTGGACCCGAGGGGATAAGGAAGGAGAATCACGACTGATTTATGGAACGCTAGATTTCGTAGATGGCAAAAATACTTTTCAGTCTGTGAGTACGGTTGTAATTCAATCAATGAATCCAGCTAAATTCGCATATAGCTTGGTCTCCAGACTGCTCCCGTTCTTCTACTTTTCCAACCAACTCTTGGACCACACGCCGTTTCTGACAGTAACCCTCTAAGATTCGATTTCACCGTTGGGTATGTGTCATGAGAAGCTGGAATCCGACTCAATATCGTTAACTGTTTTTAGGTCTCAGTCTGCAGAGCAAGTACACTCTTGGATCAGCCGCTACCTTACCGACCGGCCACATCCTCCCGTTTATCGACCCATTAACTGGGTCAGGGTAGTCGTTATTACAACAGCGCTATTGGGGACTGTTACGTTTCTAAGCGTTGCCTGGCCCTACTTTCAACCTATCTTACAAAATCGTAATGTTTGGGCTGCCGTCAGCTTGATCGCTATTCTTCTGTTCACCAGTGGTCATATGTTCAACCATATCCGAAAGGTTCCTTACGTTGCAGGTGATGGCCGAGGTGGAGTGATATATTTTGCAGGGGGGTTTTCAAACCAATATGGACTAGAAACTCAGATTGTCGCTGCAATGTGTTAGTTTGGCTCCTCCATAGCATATTCAGCTCTAACTAACTGTGATTAGATGGCTTACTTTCATTCGCGACGATTTCATTGGCACTGAAGGTTCCACGCATTGCAGACCCGAGGACCCAACAAGTTGCCGTTCTTGCCTGGGGTGGTGTTGTTTTTGTAATGTACAGTTTCTTACTTAGCGTCTTTCGTATTAAGAATGGTGGTTATCCTTTATGGCTTCCTCCATTTGCGTAAAAGTATTGGAGTTGATGAAAAAAAAATTTATTAGTTTTAAAATTTGTAAATTTAGAATACTTCAATTAAAAACTATTTTTTCAATATATTTTCATTTTCTATATAGTAAAAATTATATAATATTCTTTAACAATTTTATTAATCTCCATCCTCTCTGTACCTCAGATCAGCCAAATCATTAAAATCATCCTGGAGGTCCTCAGTCTTATAAATACATCCACTATTACGCCCACTACCCGCTCGCGAGTTAGTCTGTCTTATCCTCATCCTCCTCATTTCCAGTATCTTCTTCTTCTGGATCACCCGGACACCGAACACTTTGAAGAAGTTGTCCGGGTCCCGCATCTCTTTCATGCACCGCAGCTCATCCCGATTGCCTTTGAAATACGGCTTTTCATGGAACTCTGTTGGAGAGTCTCGGTCGGGGAAGTTGACGAATGCAGCTTCCTTATTCAAGGACAGTGTTTTCAGTGCCTTCTTAACCTTTGCTAAGAAACGCCTCATGCAAGACATATGCATGCAGGTCTTTCTCGGTCGCCTTGTCCCCAGAATTGATCCACGTGACCAGGAAGTTAAGCTGCTCACCTTTGAAGTCCTCACGAAAAGTCGTCATCAAGTCCCGGATAATGGCCATGATCTTGAGTATACTGGCCTTATCATCGTTCTTGAAGATGAAGGAGCTGTAGAGCTCGAAGGTCTTGTTGGTGGGATAAGCCCTTTCGCCCTCCTCCAGCCACTGAGCCACGAGGGTCTCGTACAGGAAGCGTGTATAGTCACTTTGATCATCTTTGGCAGAAGCTCTTCGCTGCCTAGGTTCATACTTGGGTCATTCGCAAGGTCCACAGACTTTTGAGCTAGGTTCTGGGTAAAATCCTTTTTGTCTTTGAAGAAGACGTTCAGCGCAGGGTTGTCTTTAACATAGGTATCAACGTTCTTGACAAATTCCTCTGAAGTGGGCTCCTTCGGGCCGGAGTTTACTTGCTATAGCTTACTGTCAATGAACCGTCTGATACCCTGTTTTGCCTTAGATCTCCGCATATCTCGTCGATGCCCTAAACCTACAGCTGTAAATATATATATATATATATTATTTTATAAGATTCCGAATTAAAAGAATCCGATTGTGATACTAAACTACCGTACGAAAATATAAAGCGAAAAGGGACCTATTCTTTAGGCGTTACCTTTGGACTCAATTAATTGGACTTGTGGAGGTATAATATCACGTGCGCAAGGGCCAGCCCCTTGGCACGTGACCATAATCTACTGGGCATAGGGATCTTCGGACCTGCCAGACCAAATATCCAATGGCTTTAGCTATCCCACCGACGAAATCTCATGATGCCTCACAGAAACAAAGTGACGACCTTCTGTCTAAGTCTGCCGAAGCAGCTACGCTTTTAATTGCCCTGCAGTTTGGATCTCGGGCTCTTACTTTTGTCGTC
The DNA here is from genome assembly GCA_002276475.2 of Chlorociboria aeruginascens. Taxonomy (NCBI): domain Eukaryota; kingdom Fungi; phylum Ascomycota; class Leotiomycetes; order Helotiales; family Chlorociboriaceae; genus Chlorociboria; species Chlorociboria aeruginascens. The sequence continues at coordinate 13,187 of NCSK02000314.1, read as the reverse complement.
AACCAGCTTCTTCTACGTTATCTCTCTCCCGAACTATTGGGGATTTCAACGCAGCTTGAGGTGTACTCAATCTCTATCCTTTTCTTTGCTCGAGAAAGCTTACGTGTCGCGATCCAGCGACAATCAGATTTTGACGAGGCCGAATTCCAGCATGGTGATAGCGAAGCTATTCCGGAAGGTTACCTGAACAGTAGAACAGCAGCTGGGAAGACTCAAGCTCTTGTAAATCTTGCTTATGTTTCTGTTTTCCTCGGCCTCGTTTTTGCCCTCCTCCTCGCGTGGCTTTACCTTCGCACGCTCCAAACCGGCGATGCCACTATTCTCGCAACGCCCTATTTCCGAGAGGCATTGGTACTGTATGGCCTGGCAGCCTTCTGGGAGCTATTAGCAGAGCCATGTTTTGTAATCGTACAGCAAAAGTCTATGTTCAAGATCAGGGCTGCCGCTGAATCCATTTCCACCGTACTTCGATGTCTCGTGACTTGTTTCTCAGTTGTCTGGACAGCTCGAAAAGGTTGGGATGTCGGGGTCTTACCGTTTGCTCTTGGTCAAGGGATGTATAGTATCTCGCTACTGGTTGTGTATTATTTGGCTGTGCGCGATATTGCCTCTGAAGGTGGTTTCTCCATGATGGTGAAGCCGATATATTCAAGGTATTTCTATATATTACATCATATATTGTCTCAGAGCCAAGATTCAGCTAATAGTTGGGTAGCGTCGAGGGATCCTTCTTACAATCTCGCCTCTCCCGTCCATTGTTGACCCTCGGTACCAGTATATTCACACAATCAATAGTGAAGCACGTTCTCACACAAGGCGATACCATTCTCATCGCCTCTCTTGCATCACAGCGATCTCAGGGCGTTTATGCCCTCGCCAACAATTATGGGGGACTGATTGCCCGTTTGGTATTCCAGCCCGTTGAAGAGAGTAGCCGTAATTACTTCGGTAAACTTCTCTCAACAACCAACGAGAGCCCCCACAAAGACTTGGTTAGAACAGCTAGTCGGAATCTACACATGCTTCTACGCTCGTATGTCTTGCTCTCCGTTACTGTCCTTGCCTTGGGCCCCACAATGGCGCCGATTCTTCTTAGAATTGTCGCTGGCCCTCGATGGACTACATCGGGAGCAGGGCACGTTTTGTCGATGTATTGCTATTATATACCGCTGCTTGCAATCAACGGATTGACGGAAGCATTTGTATCTTCGGTGGCGACTAAATCGGAAGTAAATACCCAATCTATGTGGATGCTGGCATTCTCAGCTGGATTCGGGGGTTCAGCATTTATATTCCTGCGGGTTCTCGACTTGGGAGCTGAGGGGTTAGTATGGGCAAATACAATCAACATGTTCCTTCGGATACTGTGGAGTATTTCTTTCATAAGTTCATATTTGAGACGTCATGGAGCTCAGCTTCAACTAAGTGTTCTCGTGCCGCACCCTTTGACATTGGGAGCTGGAGTTGCTACATTTGCCGTTCTTACTCGAATGAAGACAACATTTAATGGGAGTTTATCCGATATTATGAAATGTGGGATTAGTTCGGCAATATTTTTCATATTACTGTGAGTTTACGTTTCCAAAGAAGTAGATCACTACCAACTGACAGTCCAAACTAGCCTTGCAAGTGAACGGAAATATCTTCTAGACTGCTTCCATTCAGTGCGTGGCCAAAACAAGGAGTTATAGGCATATTACAAACCCTGAATAAGCTTTGTCTCTTGTGCTGTCTTTCTAGCATCATTCTTGAGAGAAAGGCCACCATGTATTTCGTACTGCATGTAATGGTGGATTATATGTGCTTGTTGGTAAGTGTGTGATAGGGAAAAAAGTACAGTTGTTCTGAAGAGAGTGGTCGATCTCCAAGTAATAGGCAAACAAACTTATGTGGGGGGATAGATAGATATGACATATAGCAGTAATGAAGTCCAACACTGATCGGGATATAGGGTTCCAAGTCATTAATGTCTAAATATCAATTTGAACAACGATAAGATAGAAAGTGATGTTTTGCTATTTTTACGTTTCAAGCGAGGGGGAGAGATATCCCTTCACTATTCCATTGTCTGAATTATATCCCGAATAATATAGAGCAGAGCTGATAATTCTGTATCCCGGTTGCCTCTGTTGTCTAAATTGTGGTCTGACAATGAAAATAGGGTTTCTTCTCTTATGTCTAATCAACATATTTCAGCTTCCAAGTGCAGAGATATCCTCCTGAGATAGGATCTACACAACGCCTCTGGCCCTCTATAGAAAGAAATCTAGTCAAACTTGATTTTGGTTGCTACCTTTGTGACATCTATGTCACGTGTGAAAGCTCCGTAAGCTTCGTGGCCCTTCTTCTTAACTGTTGTGCCAAACTTCAACAACTCATCTGGAACTGGTTGGCTTGCTGCCTTTAACACATTGATGAGCCTATTCTGCTGTTAGCATATTCTAAAACCAATGGATTATAGTACTTACGCTCCTGACTGAGCCTTGTCATGCTCAGTAAACAGCGTAATTGCCAGGCCCTCCTTGCCAGCTCTTCCAGTTCTCCCGATTCTGTGAACGTAGTCCTCAGTAGTGAGTGGGAAAGTGAGATTCAAGACGAGCTTGACTGAAGGAATATCTAGACCTCGAGCAGCTACATCGGTTGCCACAAGAATCGGAGTTCCTCCTGCTTTAAAAGCACCTAAGCTCCTCGTTCTCTGCTCCTGACTCAGATCACCATGAATGCCAGCAACCCGAAAGCCTTTAGCTCTAATGAAACTTTCAACTCGTGTTGCTTCCTTTTTATACAAACAAAACACCAGGATACGATCGTCCTTCTGACTGCCACTCTGATGTTCCTTGAGGAGTTGAAGGAGTCTATATTCCTTGTTTCTCGGATCAACGACTTCGACTCTTTGTACTATACGTGAGTTTGCCCTTAGATCACCCGAGGGATTATCGCCAATAGCTATCTTAATAGGATTGGTCATAAAAGTTGCGGCTAATGTCCTGACCGATTCTGGCCAGGTGGCAGTAAACATGAGAGTCTGTCGTTTCCCCAAGACAGGTGTAGTGTTAATGATCTTCCGGATCTCCTCTTCAAAACCCTTATCTAACATTCGATCCGCTTCATCAAGAACGACGTATCTTGCCTTACTCAGATCCGCATAGCCCTCATTAATCAGATCATTAAGACGTCCAGGGGTCGCCACAACAATATCCACTGTTTTAAGTGCCCTTCGTTGTTCATCCTTAGGAACACCGCCATAAACACACACAGCCTGAAGACCTGAGACTTTGGCGAGATTCATGATTTGTTCATAACTTTGCATTGCTAGTTCTCGTGTAGGTGAAACAATTACTGCTCTAGCACCCTTATTTCTCTGATTTAGAGGTAGTGACGAAATGAAGCGCACGCAAGGGACCGCAAAAGCCAGTGTTTTTCCAGAGCCAGTCTCTGCAACTCCAATAACGTCACGACCGGAAAGCAGAAAGGGCCATGCCGCTGCTTGTATGGGGGTAGGGGTCTTGAACCCGCTGAACGGAGCACGCTGAGCAGGATCAGTGGTGGGCAAGTAAGAAAAGTTAATCAAGGGCCGGAGTTCCGTGGAAGTAGATCGAGGACCAGTTATTGTTATCAAGTTATCTGCAAGGAAGCTATCGATATCAGCTTGGGGAAGAGCCGTTAAGCCGGCATCTTGGATGTAAGAATTATTGAATTCCCCAGTGGGAGCAGCTGATAAACCTGGGGCTTCCGATCGTGTAGCACTGTCTGCATGAACTTCTTGCCGCTGTTTCTCTGTCTCCTTTAATGCCTTGAATCTCTTCTTCTCTGCTTTTGCATTGTTATTGATGGATGCCGAATCATCTTCTACAATTTCCGCCTTTCTCAAATTCTTCAAGCGCTTCCTCTCTTTCCGAGCCTCTTTCGATTCGACTATAGATATATCACCATTTGGATTGATGTCTTGAATAGGATCTCGAGATGACTTGGCATGTCGCTTTTCTTTGCGGCTTTTCTTGGATTTAAGAGAGCTTTCCGCGATAAGTTGACCTGTGCTGTCGAGTCCTGCATCTTCCAACGTACGTTTTCCCATGCTTTTGTATAGGACTTGTGTACTGGGCGTAGAATTGCGATGCAACAAGCATGTGCAGAAAAAAAGAAAAGGTTGACGTTGCGATAAGATAGCAGAAATATTAAATTTTTATTAGCCGAAGAACTAACTTCCTAGGCGTACAGGAACGCTAACTTAGAAACCTAGTCAGGTAGTTGTTACGTATCAAAACAAAAAAATACTAAGAGTTTTGACTGCAGTATTGAGATCCATGTTTACGGATCAAAGTGCATTGGAATACAGTTCACCTAAATTATCTACTGATATTTATAACAATGACAGTCACAAAGAAAAAATCCCTGAATTGGTCTGCTCCTGTCACAGTGTTGTGCCCTTCAACTCAAAAGACTCTGCATGTAGAAAGTGTTTTGTCATTACTTGCTACCTTTTAAAGTAAAGAAATCCATCAATGCAAGGCATGATTCTGTCCTGAGTCCCTTTTGCTCTCCCGCACATCAAAGTGCCCCCTCAAGCAGCGGCTGGCTGAGACGATGAGGATCCGTCGACTGTCTCGATTTCAATCTTAGGGACAGCCGCACCAGTCCCGCCCAGATCAGTTGATCGTGCATTGGGGTTTTTGGTGTAGTAATTTGAAATTGCCGATTTGATCGCATCTTCCGCCAACATCGAACAGTGAACTTTCGAAAATCAGTTATCTGATAAATGAGCTCCAAGAGGAGGGAGATACTTACGCTTGACCGGTGGTAGACAAAGCTCCTTCGCAATCTCTGTATTCCTTACCCGACCTGCCTCCTCCAAAGTCATCCCTCGGACCAATTCAGTTAAATAAGACGAAGAGGCAATTGCTGAACCACATCCAAAGGTTTTGAATTTGACATCGGAGATCGTATTGTTGGAGGGGTCCACTCTGATCTGCAGCTTCATCACATCGCCACAAGCTGGCGCGCCAACTAGTCCCGTTCCAACGTCTGTATCGGTCTTGGACATGCTTCCAACATTTCGCGGCCGAGAGTAGTGATCAAGCACCTTCTCATGATAGCTCCTTCGCCCCTGAACAAGGGTGGATGTGGTGACTCGAGCAGGTCCATATCTTAAGGCAGGAGAAGTTGATGCCGACAACGCTCTGAGACCGGCAAGGCGGGGTGCAGACAGTAAAGCACTTCGAAACATCATAAAGTATTCGTGTGCTCTGATTAGGAGTATAGAATGGAGAAGTGTAGTGTTGTGAGGACTGTGTAGGTGAATCTTGATGTTGTTAATGATTTCAAGGAGAGATTTTGTTAGAAGGAAGATTTGGAGGTGATGATATCTTTGAGGTCATATTCGTCAACGACGAGCCAATCAGAACACATGTACTAGGAAGTGGCGAAGAAATGCAGTTCACGTGACCGGTAATTCGTTCCCACCTTCCAGATTGATTCCAAATTTCGATCCGGTCACAATTAATTCAACTAAGAATAACAAATATGACATATTGTATTGCATGAGAATGCCCAAGCAATTCTAGCTATTTTGTTTTGGAATTATAAAAAGATCATGTCCATTATTTTAGAATTAGGTAAGTTACCTACAATTCACCAGCGCTCCGACTTCCCACAGCTCCACCTTAGGTAATCACCCCTTCCTTCACAACACCCCGCCAACATCTGTGAGAGCTATCCTACAGAGTTCTCCCGTGCTCCAATCTCACTCTCAAAATGCCCTGCAGACATGTTGATGCTGCTAGTAAGTTCAATGTTCAAATTCAAATGTCAATAAACTCTATATATTCTTCGTCAGATCTACGACTAGTTTCCTACCATGTTTGTCTACTACCAGCTAATATGCTAAGCAGATCTGAACCCTCCAGGCCCAAGTCAGCCTGTGTATCGAGAAGATTGCACGCAGTGCTTTGATTCAATCGTAAGCCGTTCTCTTGGACAAGATCTAGAATGATATAATGCTTTATGGCCGCTGTGGAGCAAAGAGGCTTACTTTACTTTCTAGGATGATGCTACCGGTCTCGATGTTTGTCTTTATTGTTTCAACGGCGGCTGCACGGGCGATAGGAAGCATGCAGCTCTTCATCACAGTACTAAGAGCCATCCACTGGTCCTAAACATTCAAAGGAGCAGGCGCGTTGTAGTGCGCGACGAACCTCCACAAAAGATATCCAAGCTGTCCATCGCCGCTGAAACCGAAGCAGATCGGTACGATTACAAGACAACAGTCCGCTGCTATGAATGCAATTGCGATATAGACAATCCATCTGGGAAGCTGGCAACAGTAGTAGAGGGAGTCATGAAGGCAAATACATTCTCTCGACAGGCAGAAGTCAAAGCTTGGGAGCAGGAATGGTCAACCTGCGAGCATATCTTAAGTCTACAACAAGAAGCGCCGAGGCAGATTCAGTCACAAGATCTTGGACATTGCTCCCTGTGTGACCTACAGGAAAACCTCTGGCTCTGTTTGCAATGTGGCAATCTCGGATGTGGCCGAGCCCAGTTTGGTGGTCTACGTGGTCATTCCCACGGCTTGGAGCACAAGAATCTTACAGGACATGCAGTTGCAGTCAAGCTAGGATCAATCACACCCGACGGTACAGCAGATGTTTATTGTTATCAATGCGACGAGGAGAGAATAGATGATGAGCTTGGGAGACATCTTGCTCATTGGGGTATCATACTCGCAGACCGTCAAAAGACAGAAAAGAGCTTGACCGAAATGAACGTAGAGGAGAACTTGCGTTGGGAATTTTCAATGACTGATGAAGATGGTCAGGAGCTAAAGAAGTTGTACGGAGAAGGCTTTACTGGGTTGAAAAATCTTGGCAACAGCTGTTACTTGGCCAGCAGTCTACAGTGCCTATTCGATTTACCCCAGTTCCGGAAACGATACTATCTCCCTAAAGTAATGCTACCAACTGTAGATGATCCTGCACAGGACCTAGAGACACAGCTCCGCAAGTTAGCCGATGGATTGCTATCTGGACGATACTCTCATCCAGACTTAGATACCGTTGCCTCGGAAAATTCACCCGGACTTGCATACCAAAAGGGCCTTGCGCCATCGATGCTGAAGCACCTTATTGGTAGAGGTCATTCCGAATTTTCCACAATGCGACAGCAAGATGCCTTTGAGTTGCTTCTCCATGTGTTCAAACTTATTACACGCTCACATCATACGCGTGAGCTTGATGACCCCACACACGCGTTTCGTTTTGTTATGGAACAGCGTCTGCAGTGTATCAATTGCAAAAAGGTGCGATATAGTACGGATGAGCAGGATAATATCTCCATACCTGTACCCATCCGAAAGACCTCTGTATCTTCTACAGATGTGACTACAGGTGCAAATGATAATAGAGTGGGTGAATACGAAGCAGTAACTTTGAAAGAATGCTTGGACAGTTTCACGTCTCAAGAAGTTGTAGAGCTCACATGCTCTGCTTGTGGAAGCAAGAGTGGATTTTTGAAGCAATCACTTTTCAAGACCTTCCCCGATGTTTTGGCTGTCAATGCCAGACGGTTCGTACTCCTTAACTGGGTCCCTACCAAAGTAAACGTCCCAGTGGTTGTCGGAGATGTTCCATATCTCCTCGACGACTATAAATCGGCTGGCCGACAACCTTCGGAGGAATTGCTACCTGAAGATACCACTGAAAATCAGGTCTTATTTTCTGCAAACCCCGAAGCACTTCAGCAGCTTGAGAGCATGGGATTTCCTCCTAACCGCTGCCTCAAAGCTTTGCATGCAACTGGAAATACAGATGCACAATCAGCGATGGAATGGCTCTTAACACATATGGACGATGCAGATATCGATGCTCCTTTGGACCTAGGTGCCGAAGAAGCTGCCCCTAGCGTGGCCGATCCAGAAAAGGTTGAGATGTTGGGGGCCATGGGATTTGGTCCACCACAGGCCCGCAAAGCCTTGAGAGAGACCGGAGGTGATGTGGAGCGAGCTGTTGAATGGCTTTTTAGTCACCCTGATGATCAAGGGGAGTTTGAAGAAGACTCACATGTTACAGTAGATTCTAGTGCCAAGGAGCCCCCAGGAAATAGCGTACTCCCTGCTGCGTTCCAGCTGCAATCCATTATCTGCCACAAGGGAGCTAGTATTCATTCTGGGTAAGTTTTATTTGCGTCCCTTTCTGATTAATACTGGTTACAATAATTTGCATCTCAAAATGGTATTTTAAACTGACACATTCACAGGCACTATGTTGCATTCATCCGAAAAGTAATACCCGGTGAAAATTCTTTGTCCTGGGTCCTCTTCAACGACGAGAAGGTTGTTCAGGCACATGATGTGGAGGAGATGAAGAAATTTGCATATGTATACTTTTTTAAACGAGTTTAATAATGGCGTGAGGAGAATGTCATATAAGGATGGGGATAGTGTGTGCTGGCGTCTGGGAACAATAAGCGTGAGCCCGGGCCTTGGTCGATGACCATTAAAAAGTAGATGGAGTACGAATGGATTTCACTATGCATAGATGCGTGTGAAACAGAAAATTCAGATGGTATATTTTAGCTTATCCACAATGCTTTCTGCGGTTTTGTCAAACTATAGGCTCTTCTGCTACATAATGCAGGTAGGCCCCTAATAGCTTGATACCCTCTATGTAATTTTTTTTTATCTAATTTCTCGTTGGTCGAGTGAGCGGCATCTGTAGAGGTACCCAGAGGTAAGAGGAGTACGTTCTTGCCAGTTGCTTGCTCAAAGGTCAAAGTGACAGGAATACTATTGTTAGGGATTAGCAAAAGCCATCATAGATAGTAGAATTCGCATAAAACTCACCTGCCTCCCTCCCTAGTTAAATCCGGCTTGACGCCCCAGACCCTTTCAACGGCCTTACTAGCCGCTGTAAAATTCCAGTGTCTAGGGCTGGCGACCCACCACTTTCCAGCATGTAGCAATGCATATTTCATGGTATTTTTGCTGCCCAATTTTTGAAACTGTTCTTCAAGATGCTTGAATACAAGATGGTCCACATCCTCGAGCTCCATGTTTGGAACAGTTCTGACGGAGAACTTTCCAATAACTTTCGCAGGAATCACGGTCTTGGCACCGGCTTGTGAGAAGCCACCCTCAACGCCGTGAATAGACAAGGAGGGATACCGCCAGCGAGCCATAAGAGTGCGTTCCTTACTTGGGTGTATAGATGTCTGGCTGCCGATGGATTCGTAAAGATTGTCCATAGTAAACTCAATATCTCCATAGAGTGACTTCTCATCCTCGGTGAGAGGCGCAACTAACTCGGCCAATCCTTGTATTTGGATCACTCCGTTGGTATCTACTAGCCCTCCCAGTATTTTCATTAAATCCGTCATTGGCTCTTGAACTGTCCCTCCGAAGAGGCCGCTATGGAGATCTTGTCCAGGTCCGGAGATCTCAACCGTGTAGTAACTACAACCACGGAGGCCATATGTGAGACACGGTTTCTCCGTACCTAGCCAGTAGTTATCCGAGATACAAACAGCGTCAGCATCAGCGAAGAATTTCTTCGCTTCTGCGTTAATGAAGTCATCTAAGCCATCGGAGCCATATTCTTCCATGCCTTCGAAGCACATGAGTAGATTAACGGGAAAATCAGTTCCAGCTTTCTGGTGCGCCTCGATTGCATTCAGCCAGCCAAGTACCGGACCCTTATCATCGGTACTTCCTCTACCAAACATCCGTCCCGTGGCATCAATAGTAAGCTCGAACGGCTCTGTGGTCCAACCATCCTCTTTACCGGCTGGTTGGACATCATAATGGCCATACACCAGAATTGTGCGCTTGTTCTTGTCATTCCCATATCGGGCTATTACAACCGGAGGAAGCTCCAAGTGCTCTTTGCCGGGCTGTTTGCCCAGAGGACGCTTCTGTACCTCCGCCCCGAGGGCTGAGAGCTCTTCTGCGAGGAATTCGCCCATTCGGACCACATCCGGTCGACGTTCCTCATCCGCGGAAATAGATGGGATGGCGACTGCTTTCCGAAGTCTTTCAATGAAATGGTCAGAGAGGGCATCGACCTCCTTGAAGTAAGCATCAAGTTGGGGAGCCATGGTTCGAGCTTGATGCGAGCCAATCCTGTTCGTCGAGGACGAACGTTGCGTTGTATAGGAAAGATGAGAGCGAAGTTCAAAAGAAGAACAGGATCGATAGAATGGGAGAGCTGGTATGGGGGTTCGAGAAACTACTGCTTGCAGTTTCAAGCTTCGTGAGAATCTGGACAGTATCATGAACGAGAGGCGCAGTTGTGGTCAGAAGGTGGGGTTGTAATTAATTATCTATTCTCAAACCTTATGCTCAAGGCAGCAAATAAAGATCACGTGAAATACGCAATCTCCACGCACTCCTCCGTAACTACAACGGCCTAGCTAATGTCCAGGTTGAAATAAGATAATCTGTGGTTGAGATAAAATTGTCGGTCTATGAAGGAAAGAAAACTTTGGTATGCTGAAGGGGCCGGGTTGGGGGCTTTTGTGTATTGCACTGTGTAAGATCTAGGTGTACGTATATATATTAGACCAATGTTTTGGTTGATTGTATCCTTATATATTTAGCCATAATTAATTACTCGCTCTTCGATAGGTGTCTCTGCACTTATTTACAAAGCGCGTTTCCTCCAAGTAAATGACTTCTTATTCGCCCAACGTAATGTTGCCGAAGCCCTGAGCGTCAAGACGATGACGAGATCCCCTTATGCGCAAAGACCATGTATCGAGACGCATAACCACGAGAGAAAGCGAGGGCTTGGCTCTTGAAAAATAAGGTACCGGCGACTCGGGAAAAGGGGGAGCGGCTGCGGCCCCTCCCGAGTTGTTCTATATATCCATTTTTAGATGCGGTATGTCGGCGCATCTTACACAGTTTTAGTTTAATACATGTATCGCGCAACGAGACCGATAAGTTGAATGCAGCGTAAGATAATACGAGGCATATCACGAGCCTCCCCGTCAGCCACAGGATGGCATTTGACGCATGGAATATCTATTTATTTGGCATCTGACGTGAGACCGTGAGATGAAAAACGTGGCTATCGATTCTCCCTCGGCGCTTACGGATGGATAAATGAATGGGGAAGGAGAGATAGACGTTGGCAGAGACCAAAGGATACACCGAGACCCATACCGGACGGGTACAAGTATCTCATCTTGGGAACAATCATCATGATGATTATAGTTAAGTGGCTTTGCTATTAATATATAATGTATATAGATAGGTGGCCGGCGGTTGATCGATTCGGCGGCAGTGGCACCGATGATCCGCCCCGACGTACGGCCTTGCTTGAATGCCTGATATGATCTTTTTTACCTGAACGATACCTGTTTCATGGGAGACGTATCAGAAGGATTAGGATCGTTTCAGGTACGGCCTTTGTGTGACCAAGTGCTTAACTGAACAAGTTCCATCTTGATGAGTAGCAACGAAACGTGAATTTTTCTGGGGTAGCATGGCACTTTGAACTGTTCTTCCTCCCCGATCTCAAAGTACTGGACCCATATGCTGCTACCAAGTCGATATTATTAGCAGCTGTCGGCACGGTTCGTTTCGTGTCGCCTCGGCGCGAACGAGGTGCGAATGGAAGCGAGAAGGGATCTACTTCTAGAGCTAGGCGCCAGGACCTTGTACTTCGTAAGAACTGTAACTAAGAAGAAACGCGCGAGAGAGAACGTGGTCGATGTCTTGGAAAATGAACGGCTAGCACGCAAGGCTGGCGAATGAGCTGGAGAAGGGTCAAGTGAAATGCTTTGGTATTTTATCCCATTGATCAATTATTAATTCATGATTCATTGAATAGACGAGCGCCGTTAGAATGGGTACACAACCCGTAGAAGATCTGGAGCACGGGAAATTGGGAAAGGAGCACCCCGGCTGGAAGGGCTGAGGGAGGATGGAGAGAGGGCGCGCCAAGCAGGAGAAAGGACAAGAGGCATGCAGCAACAGGACATGCAGACGCAGGAGATGGGGACCACATTCTCAGGTTGTTTGGGAGGAATGGAGGCCATCGTCGTGCGCGTCGAGGGTACTGCTCGTCGAGGGTACTGCTCGTCGAGGGTACTGCTCGTCGAGGGTACTGCTTGTCGAGCTGTGTTCGGAGCATGCATATTCAGTTATTCAGGGAGAGGCAGTGTCGAGATCCGGCGAGCTAGGAACGAGTGAGTGGGCGTGTCAAACAGGCGCGGACTCACGCGTTGTTCCTGCAGATGGCTGCTATTTTGCATCTAGTTCCGGCGGCAGCTGCGCCTACAAGCTGGCGTGTAGTGCAGCAGTGTACCACACAGTAAGTCGAGTAGAGTACAGTCAGTCAGTGCGTGCAGGGGGGGGTTGCCGGTGGTGGAGGTGGGTTGCGTTGTTCCTCTGGATCAGTCAGGGAAGGTGAGAATGCCGGCCCATGCAGAGGCTTGAACGGGTGTTGACCGGACAGGCCTGCCACGAGGAGATGGTGAGAGTTCGTGGGTGTGGTGGAGGTGGTGGAGGTGGTGGGTGGTGGATGGTGGATGGAGGTTAGTAGTAGCGGGTAGTGGTGGGTGGGATGGGAGGAGGATGGGGATGTGCGAGGTACAGTACGGTCGGCTCGGGGCTCGGGGCTCGGTAGGTCGAATACGGTAGCGTACACGATAGGGATAAGGATAAGGATAAGGATAACGATACCGAGGGTGTAGGTACGGTACTGTATAGTCCTACCGCTATTCTCCCTCCGTAAGAACGATGATACCGCTCCCCGTGTCTTATCGCTTGATTAGGTATCTTGGATCGCTATCTCTCCCTCTTGCTCTACTCTCTCCCTATCCTCATCGTTATCTTTATATTATACATACAATATGTTTCCAACATAACGAGGGGAGAAAGGGATAAGGACAAAGCCTCGAAATCCAAGAGGAAATAGGAAAAACGCATCAGTGCCGTACCACCTTGTGCAGCCGGAGGAGTACCTCGTTGCAGTGCAGCACGACCACACCCGTTTAACGCCCTGCTATTTATATCCTTGCTGGCCAGCCTTATTTCTGATCCTTGCTTTTGATCCTGGTCGGTCAGCTCCGCGACTGCAGGCTTGGGAGCACTTACTTGCATGCAAATGCTCATGTCTCGCAGCCTTCTCTTCCCCTTCCCCTTCCCCTCCTTCTCTTCTCATATCTCATACTCTCTCTTTCTACCTGAC
>NCSK02000313.1:0-30350 GCA_002276475.2 Chlorociboria aeruginascens | reverse complement strand
TATGAGTAGGGTTTGGGGGGGGAGGATTTGTTACGAGTAGGGTTTGGGGGGGGGAGGACTTGTTAGAGTAGGGAATGGGGGGGAGGATTTGTAGGATTATTTGGGTACTTTAAGGAGCAATTATTTCGATTTTCAGAATTCTATGAGATCTTATTATGTGTGCAAGAATTCGCTGTGTTACTCACTTATTACATAGCAGATCTTGCCAGACCTTAATCATATTTAATTATCGAATTGGTAAAGGTTTTGTGGGAATATCTTAGTCAGCAGGGGTCACTTCGGTCTATGGGAGTACTATGGATCCCATACCGTAGCATGGGTAGGAATAGCCTCACCCATTGCCCCTTTGGGTCCCATGGGTGAATATGGAGGATACACAAGGGCTAGCTGGTGAATCAATAGGATTCACCAGGAGGGAACCCCTTGGGTATAAGAAGGGGTCCTCTCCTTGATCCTCTTTTAGCTCTAGGCTCAATTGATATTACATATTACGTATTGTTGATTCTCACCCTCTTGATTGCAATCAGGACACAACCGCCCCCTTGTGTTACCAACAGGTTTAGTGCAAGGGTTAGAAGTTCCTATTACGCTCACAAGGCCGCAATGAAGTGGACATTTTTCAGGAAGAATTGATCATTATTGTACAAGTAGTTATAAAAAAGTGAGACACTAGCTCACAATTTTATCGCCATCTGCCCCAGTCTCGGATTTTGCCAAATCATGCTCCTTTAATAAAGTTGTGATCTCATCCGCACCCCACAAGTGATGATAGATTCTGCCATCCTTCGTCTTTCCAACAGTAGCGAACTCAACTGCAACATGTTAGTACTGGCTCAAATCATATATAGAAATAAGAACATACTCTTCTCACTGCTCAACTTCGTCGAATCCATCGTCTTGCTCAGAACCTTAACAGCCATGCCACAAGCCTCCTTCAAATCACAGTCCTCTTTATAATCCTGCTTCAATAAACTCTGCGCGCTTGCATTATTGGCCCCCACACTCGTAGCCTTCCAACCTCCATAATTCCCACTGGGATTGCTCTGGTAGAGCTGGAATTGTCGTTGTGGATCATAGCCTGCATAGATGAAGGAGACGCCAAAGGGACGAAGACCTCCATGTTGCGTGTACCCTTGCTTCAAATTACATAATTGGCGCACGAGTTGCTCGCATGGGATGTCTTCGTTGTAGGTGAGGAGGTATCGTTGGGCGGCTTGACGGGCATAGTTGATGAGGATGTTGGCATCGGCGGTCATGCCTGCTACGGCACAGATCATGTTGCTAAAGATGTTAGATTCGATATAATATGGAGCAGGAGAGCATACTCATTCAAGATGTAGAGCTTCTCTGCTGATGTATCCTGCTCTAGGAGCTTGCTGGTGACTTTTCGCTCGGCAGCTAGGACGATACCATCCTTGGCCAAAATACCTATGGCCGTACCAGCATGAGAGATGGCTTCAAGAGCATATTCGACCTGGTAGAGACGTCCTTCGGGGGAGAAGATGGTGGTCTAGAGCTGTCAGCAGAAGCTCAGGAGGCCCCTAGGAGAAACCTACTCTGGAATCATATCTTCGCGACATGGTTACAGAATATTGGACTTTCTATAGTATCGAGGGAGTGTAATAGGCCAACAGAAGTTGAGATAATCCTCAATGGCGGATCAGGTTCATGAAGCTCGTTGACGACAGCTTAAGCTCCAGGCACGATCAAGACGCGGCTTGGTGCCTGAGGTATCGATATAAATTCTAACTTGGCTCTGAACCTTAATATTTTCTGCAGAAGCAAGATGCAAACATGTTGAAGTCTACCCATAAGCCCTCGAAGCCTTCCTTGAATCCATTGCCTGCAGGTTGGACTGAACATAAGGCACCAACCGGTCACTCCTACTATTATAATGCAGAGACGAAGCAATCAACCTATACTCAACCTGTCGCACCACAGCCTACACCTGCTCCTGTAAATCCCTCTGAAAGCTTTCTACAATATCAAGCTGTTGGGAGCTCAATACCAAGAGCTGGGCCAGCTTTCAACAGTTTTACACCCCAATTTCCTGGACGGGGGGGATTTCAGGGAGATCGAGGACGAGGTGGCCATGAAGGTCGAGGAGGCTCTGATCGCAGAGATACGAGACCGCAGCCCGTGGATAAGCCCAAATCCAGACATGCTATTCCAGGATGTGCGCCATGGGTTCTTGTGTATACCAAATATGGGAGACGATTTGTCTACAATACGGAAAAGGATCAGAGTTTCTGGCGGATACCGGATAAGTTAAAGGATGGTATATTAGAACTAGATCAGCTACGGATCAAGCAGAAGGCAGAAGCATTGTCTAAGAAAGATGAACCACAAGCTGGTGCCTCTGGTGCCCCTGGGGCTGAAGAAATGCGCAATGTTTCCGCGGAGGATAAAGGAGAAGCGGCCGTCTCGGAGGAAGCAGAGGATAGCTCAGAGTATGAAGAGGTCGAGGTCACAGATGATGAGGATGATGATAATCCTTCGAAACGACAGCGAACTGGAGACATACAGGATGAGCCAGTTGAATTCAATGAAGACGACATCGCATTTCAGTTAGCTGCAATGGGCCAGGAATACGGTTTGGATCCTGGAGAATATGATGACGGACACATGGAAGATTGGGAGGAAGGTGCCGAGGGCCTTGAATTATCAGACGAAGATTCAAGGGCGTTGTTCAAAGATCTACTGGACGAATCTGGTGTAAATCCCTACAATCCATGGGAAACCCTCGTCGAGGAGGGCAAGTTGGTCGATGATACGAGATATACAGCTCTTACAAGTATGAAGGCTAGAAAGGAGGTATGGGAGGAATGGTCACGAGAAAAAATCAAGCTGTTGAGAGAAAAGAGGGCAAAAGAAGAGAAGAAAGACCCTAGAATACCATACCTAGCTTTTCTCCAGAAGCATGCGACCCCCAAATTATATTGGCCTGAATTCAAGCGCAAATATAAAAAGGAATCGGAGATGCATAATACATTATTAACAGATAAAGATCGGGAGAAGTTTTACAGAGATCATATTAGTCGACTCAAACTTCCTCAGTCGACTTTGAAATTCGACTTGTCGAGTTTACTAAAGTCGCAGCCATCATCCTTGCTAAATAATGCTACTCTCCCTTCCGATCTTCCGCCTTCTGTACTTGCAGATATTCGATACATCTCCTTAGATCCTTCTGTCCGAGATCAGTTGGTCGAGGTTTTCATCACAACGCTCCCTCCCCCCTCTGAAAATACCGATGGAGAGGAGACCGAAGAGGCTGCCAAGGAGAGAATAGATCGAGAGCGAAGGAATAAGGCCCTTGAGGAGAGAGCGCGACACGTGGCATCAGAGAAAAGACGCCAACAAAAGAATTTAGAGTATGGAAGGGGCCGATTAAGAGAAGAGGAAGCAGAAGTTGCACGGGCGATGACTATTTCCAAAAAGGGGTTGAAGGATCATCTCATGGAGATGGATACATGATGCCGGCTCGTGCTAAGAATTAAATATATACACCAATTCTGCAGAACTTAATTCCTGCTTAGGAATTTAAGATGACCAGGAGACTTCGAGATCGTACAAGGTAGGATGGCTGAGGTTATGTGACTGGGGAAGATCTGTACAACTATGATCTTGAAATAGTAGCCCTACTCCGGTCACAAACGATCTTGGATGAGCCGATACTTTTCCTTGTCTAACATTGTTGTTTAAGTATTACAATATATGTGCCACAAACAGCCCCAAAACGTGGCTATTCGTATAAAGGACCGGTATACCACGTACCTTAAAGCTAAATAAGAGTCACCTCTGTCATTCTGCAGCCCCCGATCGCCACACTACGAAGACCCTTCAGCCCATAGAATCTATGGATCCAACATGGATAACATTGTAATTCACTGCCCTTATTCGATATTTCTTTTATACCTCCTAATCTGAGATGAATGACAAAGTTTGGACTACCGAATACGGAGTCGATCATTCGCGCGAGCATACCTCTGTATACTCGTACACCTGTGAAAGTCCAGATAACGAAGATAGCCTTATGAATTAGAGTTCATATGGTGTTATGTGCTGGATTGACTGGTACATATAATATTAACTATTGCAGTGAAAAAAAAAAAAAAAGCAGTGAGATCGAGAGGGTGTATATAAAGGTCTGACTTGCCAGGGAACAAAGCAGTCTCATCGGCATTAGTATCAGCCTCAATATCTCATCACGAAACCGCTCACTTAAACTTAAATTCCAATCCCCAATCCCCAATCTTCACACTTCAAATCAACACATAGTATCGCAATGACATTCTTCACCTTTCTCCTCATGACTAGCATTAGCATGGCTAATGCTGCTACTCCTTCAGAAGAGCCATCAGATGCGATGCAATTTATTCAGACTGGACAGATCAATGTTGATCCAATGGGGTTTGAGTGGATATCAAGTCCATACCCTCTATACACTGGCGGCCTACCAAGCAACACGCTCGACAGACTAGTTATAAACGCAGCAGGTGCCTTATTCTACCTCGGCGGTCCACCACCACTGCCCTGTCATCTCCGGCTTAATATGCACCCCTGATACCAGCATGACCGTCTGTGCCGACAGCTCTCTATATGTATATTCCCTAATCCCCGTGTGAACACCGGGAAATAGTTGCTGATGAGTGGAAAAGTTAAGGTTCCAGGCGGCCAACCTACGTGCAAACAAGCGGTGCATGGGGCTTCACCCAAGCTCATTCCATCTCTCTCCATGCCGCCCGGCGCTACCGTGGGCGGCTTCTCCAACTGGAGTGCTACGCCTGAAAATGGCGGGCCGTCTTATACGCTCATAACATACGGGGGGTGCAAGGACCCAGTAGATCCAAAAACCCCCTCCTCCGCTCGCTCGCTCGCTCTCCCTGACGAGAGAACTGGTAGTGTGCAAGTCTTCGTCACAACTCCATATTTCCACCGCTCGGATTGCGTGGCGTTGGATGGGATGCTGTATCACGAATATAGCGCGACCGAGTTTATTGCTTGGCAGTACGAATAGAGGCAGCCTTGATATAAAGTTTCTGGTTTGATCTGAAGGGTTGGGTTGGTGGGTTTGCGGTTAAGAAAATAGAGTCGATGGATGCTTGCTTGGAGATATATGTGGAGATTTAGTTTATCTGCTATGTATTTGCTCACACATCAAAATGTTACCAATTTATGCGTTGTGCAAGCCGGGGGGGGGGGGATTGTGCTACGTGCTACAAGTCTTGAAATGATACCGTCGATTTCCATATACACGAATGGCTTCTCATTAGAAATATATGTACCGTCGCATATTATATAGAATATCTAAACTCATATTTGACAATCCAGATCTTTCCACCTCCTTAATACAGCATCCTTATCCACATCATCCGCCTTCGCATACTCCACAATCCCCTGCTCGATGCGGACCTTTATAATCTTCGCTTCCAAATCCCTTCTATAGCCCCTATCAGCCTCTTTCTCCACACCTTTAAGCATATAACCCGCTACACCAACAACGCCAGCCGTAGGTTTGAATATCAACCCGCCAACTCCCTTCCCGATGCCTTTTCCAAAACCAAGCAGCCCTTTCTTCTTTGCGCCATGATAGGGCTGAGTTACAAGACCGGTGAATCCATCGTAGAAGCCGAGGATGAGGGATTTACTTGCTACGGAACAACCGCTTTTAAAACTACTTATATTCTTTCGTCGACGAACGGTCGAGTCGTTAAAGAAATAGGATGGTGCATTGTTGAATCCGTTGGAGAGATGATAGAAGAATTGCACGGGTGCTCGGAGACTAGTGCTTATCATCGATGAGGCGAAATGCTCGGTTTCAATCACTGCATCGTAGGTGCGACTGTGCTCGTATGAACCTTTCGACGTCCGAGGTTCACTTTGCTGTTGCGTATTTGGTAGTGCACCATGTGCTTCTTTTTTCTTTGATTTTGCTTTTGATACTCTATACCAAGAAGTGGCCCTTTTTCGTTTGTTTGCAAAGTTATTAAATGCCATGCTACGGGCAGTGTGTTCAAGATATTGAGAGGTATAGCTATCTGCAGATCGAAGCTGTATTCTGCTAGGTACTTCGTCGAGTTGATCGATGTCTTCGGGGGTGCTGTCGCCAATTGACTTGGAATCTTCCTTTCTGTGGATAACCTTCGACATATTCTTGGTGTAATCCTTCAAGTTGACAATTATATTTGTGAAAGCACCAGAGGCGGCAGCAACAACGCCAGTGAGAGGGTTCTCTGCACCTTCATCAACATACCAATCTCTATGGTGTACGCTACAAGTTGTTAGATTTTGACTCTTGCACGAGACACCCGGCTTACAGTTTTAGCTGCTGGATCTTTATGGCGTTCTTATTTAAAAGTGTTGCTGCTGCAAGTCCGCTCAACCTCAGATTCGTTTTCCTTACTCTCCACACAGCAACTCGATCTGGGAACAAGTGACATCGTAAACTGTCCATATCCGCAGCTTTGTCGAAGTACATAGCAGCTTGTGATGCTCCTGGGTCTTCTCCGGAGATTTTTGCTTCCATGGCTTTTGCTGCGGTCGAAACCTCAGGTCCGAGCGCTGTTTTAATACTATTTGCGAGGGTTTCTCCGGTCATCTTTTTAAATGGTATTGGTTCTGGTCCAGCACCTGCACGGTAAACCATCGCCCCCCAGAAGGGTTGGTCGCCAAAGAATGGAACTATCACTGTTGGTACGCCTAGTGCCACCCCAATTGCAGTTGTGCCTGCTCCTCCATGATGAACAACACATGACACCCGTTTGAAGAGCCAATCGTGAGGACAATTTCCAAGTAGAAATACTCCTTCAGGCGCCTCATTACCTCCAACACCTCCCCAGCCCTTAGAAACCAAAGCGCGTACACCAGCACGTCTCACTGCTTCGAAAATAATGTTCGTTAGCTCGTTAGGCCTATCAACAACAATGGAGCCAAAACCTATGTAGACAGGTGGAGGACCTGCATTAAGGAATTCAGTGAGGTCGTCCGAAGGTCTATAAGAGTCCGCCAAAGAAAGAAAGGAGAAGCCACTGATGGAGATATGAGGGCCCCAGTCCTTAGGTCTCGGTATCAGAGCTTGGGACCAGAGATACGTAAACGGGACCTTCATTCTAGACAATAACATGTGCCCCCAAAGGGGGCTGATGGGGTCCAGCTTTAGTGTTTTCACTCGGAATCTGTTGATCACATCACCTAATCTAGGATTGATTAGTTATGCGTTGCTAGAAGCAATGGGACATACCCTTGCCAAGCCAAAAGCTCCATCATTGTGTAAGATATATAATTCGCAAAACTCGAATTAACATTACTGCGTTCGAATGTAGCAAGGGGGTGAGGAAATGCTTGCGTAGGAGACCAGGGCATTCTAAAGTCATCAGTTGTGAGCATCAAGCAGGTAGGTTGCATACGTAAACATGATATGGAGCGGTATCCTCAATCTCTCTGCACAGTGAAGATGGGCGTAGCTTGGGGGGTTTGCAATAATCGCATCCGCGATAAACAATCGGGACGCATTTTCAGACCTCGACAACTTTTCCGCATGCTCTGACTCTATCATTCCATTTCCAGCTTCAATACAACTTCTCCAAGCACCTATTATAACCCACTTATTAGCATTGCCCTTCTCCATAGTATCCCGAGATTCTAACCTTCAAGTATGTTCGCCATGTCCGCTCTCCTTTTTCCAACATCGCCAGACTTCAGAGAATCCATTCCTGGCATAAGACCGGGATTCTTCACCACTTTACAGCATTGGAGTCAGCTCTAATTCCACAAAGAAAGATATTCGAGCGCGATTAAAATCGTAGTGCATTGCAAATTTTTCGTAGTACTCAGTTATCCTTGAGATGCAATGAATTTGTGAGCACTTACTATATGCCATCAGAAGACTAGGCTAGAACACCTGGGAGTTAGCATTTACCGGTGTCAAAGCTGGGGAATATATTTCATAAGAGGCAAATAGGGTGAAGAGAAATTCCGTTTCAAAAGTACAAGGCATCTAGGGACTGATCATTCTTACATCGCCACTAATTGAGAAGAATTCAAGTCCATTCTCTTCCACAAAGTCCTTGAAAGCTGGATGTGTACAAATCCTAACGCGATGGGAATATGGCGGCTTGGAAAGGATTTGACCGATCGGAATAAAAGGCTGCACATCTCCACGAGATCCAACAATATGTATCGCGATATTCAATCTGGGTCTTCCCGCATAGCTTCCCAAAACCGCATTATAATCGATTTTATCCCGTGTCTTATCTTTCTTCCGCTCTACTCCTATTCTGGATGATCTTCGTCGTTTTCTATTGAATTGATCCGCAAGTCGAGCAGCCTTTTCGTTCAGGTGGACGGAGATTCGTCCATCATTGAGGACTCGAGCTCGCGTATCTTGGTGTTCCCTTGATAATCGCACACGCCCATAATGTTGGTGGTGATGCGTTTCCACCATTGTTTACTGTCTGATAATGGATCTCCCGCCTACTCCATGCTTGCAGGGTCTGAGAGCAGAATTAGAGATTCAATACATCAATTGGATAAAATGGCAGCGAGTGGAAAGAAGGAAGGTACCCTAGAAGAGAAGATCGTAGGATATGGTAATAAGACTCGATATAAATAGCGTTGCGGGAAATTTCGATATCATACCTTCAACGCCTCACCTAAAGCTTACGATCACATGTTAATAAGCTTAGATGCGCAGATATGCACTTCCAGAGCAATGAGACAGGACGGCATCTGGTCATGTAGTTCGGTGGTCACGGAATCCCAAGGATAGAAATAGAATCCAAATTTCATGGCATTTTCGGAGCTCTCGGTCGCTTCCTGAGTCCGTTGTTCAGCCCGGAAAATTTGGATGCCAGTGGCGAAGGAAGGATCGGCATGCTCCCAATGCCGACGGGCATAACGGCCACACATATCGCGAGGCTCTAATAGCTCTCAAAACTAAGAGTCCGCATGTCACCAAGTAAGTCGGAATATAAACCTCAAAACAAATCAGAAATCAAACGCAGCGGCAACTTCCAGAACTTACTGCGTATAAAGAGGTCACGCTCGAGGATCATGGGATATCAGATATTGAAATGATACGGCCTAGCTTTTGTATCATGCATGTGCCAACCTAGGAACAAACCACCTCAGTTAAACGGATTTCTGATGACCAACGTGGTAGGGATGGAATCCGAGAAGCGCATGACGACAGCTCTGCATAAATTCAGAGGGTCGGCTTCGCTGGGTATCATAAATACTGTAAACAGACGACTAGCCCTTCAACCGGAAGCCGTCCCAGTCATCATCCACATCTTCTTCATCATCGTTATCCTCAGAATCCTCAGTATATATGCGCGTAGGTTGAACGGTAACCTCAGCTTGCCGACCTTTCGCCCGTAGAGACTCCCTTTTCTCCCTTAACCTCTTAACCCTTTGCTCCAAATTCTCCATCTCTGCAAATTCTTCCTCCAATTTTCGTGTTGCATCCTCTTTATCCCCTTCAATTTCTGCCTCTTGCCTTTCCTTTCGTTGAGCATTCGACTCTTCGATCGACCGTGCCTCTAATTCAGCCGCAGAGATCGCAGGTGCAGAAATAATAGCTTCCACAGGGACTTCTGTAGCAGCAGCAATATCCGCTTCAAAAGCCGCCCATTGCTCTTCATCAATGTCAGGCATCTTTGGTATATTGGGAGTGGCTTTTAAAGGAGTGGCAGGTCGTGATGGGATTTGAATTTCTTGTGGAGGTGGTGGCATGTCGACTGTAGGGTCAAAGAAGCTTTCTGGAAGAGCATTTTCTGCTTTGTTTCGTTTTCGAATGGTTTCCTCCCCATCACTAGTTTTCCTCTTTTTCCCATGTGTAGGAGTTACTTTAGGTTGCTCTTCCCTCTGAAGTTGAATTGCATGTCCTGCTAATCGTAGATGAGCCTCCCATAAAGACTCGCTCTTCACCTGTAGATGGCATAGCGAGCAGACGAGAGAGCCAGTGGCATAGCTTGCATGTTTGTGCTGAATTCGGCGGGCAGCACGCTCATTCTTGAGTAGGGATCGTACGTCAGCCATGGTGGTCGGTAGTTTAGTAAAACGAAGTGATAGTTATCATAGATGCAAGACCTTCACACCAAAGCAGAAAGTAACTGTTGCAGGAGTTCGGGGATCTGTAATTCTCCCAGCAATCATTCGTGTTAAGCTGGAAAGAGTGAAGGGCCTAGAACTGTTGCCACCTTGAGGCCTTGAAAATAAGGTCACAGTTGTTACTTGTGTCACGTGCTCCCCGCAAGGTCAATTTCCATTTCTTTGCCGAATATCAAGTCGCTGTTGCCCCCCAAATCTTCTCCTCACTCTCTCTGACAACCACCACCGAGAACGACACCACTGCAAAAAAAGTAGGATCTTACTGTTATCGTTGCTGCTTCGCGACAACTCTATTCATCTGCCATTTTCCACCCAGAGGTCTGCGAGGACTTGAAGAACACGCGCAGCAGTTGCGACAATCGTACTAGCAGGACAAGGAGGACTTGCGCAGAATAGCTTCCTTGCCCTCTTTATTGTTTACCATCGTCATAGTTTGTAGAGCCTGTGATCGCGTGAAAAAAACGCGTCTGAATGCTTCGATCCATCCCTTGTAAACCACGTCTGTGACTTGCATAATTTATTATGGCCGGTAAGACCCTCGAATTACAGACGATATGCGTGTGGATTGCCTTCGATTACTGACAGACACTAGATGAACCACGACGATCCGTTCGGGCGACTAAGGGTCAGCATACGAAGAGTCACGATATCCTCGATCAACTCGAACCGAAAAAGAAAGCAGCAAAGAGGGGCGCGAAAAAGGCACAGGATGAAGAGGTTGAAATCATTCGATGCGTGTGTGGTGCTACAGAGACTGGCGACGATGATGGAGAGCCGTGGATTGCCTGCGACAATTGTAGTGTCTGGCAACATAATATCTGCGTAGGTGTCAGTACTTACCAAGAGGATACACCAGACAATTATCTTTGCGAGCAATGCGCCCCCCATGCTCATAGGGAGCTTCTTGATGCCTTGACTAGGGGCGAGAAGATCTGGGAAGAAAGACGTAAAATCCACGAGAGAGAACAGGCAGAGGAGGAGGCGTTCAAAAAGAAAGGAAAGAAGGCGAAGGCGAAGAGAACGAGTGACCTAAAGCCCGAGGCCACTACGAATACCACCATCAAGTCACCTTCAACTCCGGTTGAGTCCAAGGAGAAGACAACGCCAGCAAGATCTGGGAGTACCAAGCGAAAGGCGCGAGACGAGTCCCAAGATAAGGAAAAGGTATGCCTTGTAATTTCTATTCTCGACCTAGCTAACAGATATAGGGCCCCTCAAAGATGCGCAAATTCTCTGCTCCCCAAGAATCGCCAGTGTCCGGTCTACCGGTCAAAATTCTGGATATCGATCATGACAGACAAGGGCCTACGAAATTGATCAAGAAATCATTGGTTCATGCCATTCCCATTGCGGTTAAAGACGGCCTCTATACTTTAAAAGCGGAAGATTCTGTCGATGCAAAAGCAGAGCGTCTTGCTATCCAGATTGAGGAAGCTGTTTTTATCACACATCCTGATAAGGAGTCGAGAAACAAGCAAAACCGTTCTCTTTTTGCGAACATCAAGTCAAATCAGGAGTTATGCAATGGTCTTCTTAAACAAACTCTATCCCCTCAAGCCCTCGCAGTGATGACGACGGACGATATGGCGAGCAAGGAGCAGAAGCGAGAAACTGCAGAAATGAAAGCACGCGCGGATAAACAATCTATCATGATTACAGATGATGGACCTCGTATGAGAAGAACTCACAAGGGAGACGAAGTCATTGAAGCCGATAATTTTGCCGTACCTAGTGATAACACGATGTCGACATCACGACGACGAAGCATGCTTGATCCTAATGGAGACATGGCTACACGCTCAAGAGAGAATTCACCAGGAGACCAGGTTGAACTACCAGATGGCATCGATGATTATAAGTCACAAGATGATATCCGTAGTCATGTCATTCCAAAAGAACCTCTGCATGTCGAGACGAAGTCAGGCCCTCCTGCCAGAAAGGCATCAATACAAGTTCAAAACGACTTCGACATCAATAAAGTCTTCTCGAGTGTACAATCTCCAGTAGGCGTACAGCATCCTAGTGCCCAGCATATGCGGCGACCCTCTGGAAACGCACCGCCTGCCAATGGGCCAGGTATAGATCCAGAGATTGATAAACTACTTCAGGATGAAGACGGAAATGAATCGCCTCCTTACTCTCCAGCCGAATATGACTCTGACCCTGATATTGTCTGGCGCGGATCAGTAACGATGGACGCAGTTGCTAGTTTCCCAGGTGTTGCAAGATATGTTGGCGGTGCAGATATGAGTCGTTCTAATTCCTGGAATGATATACTCCAAAAAAACTTGAAGGTTGCAGGTCGTATCGACCAAGACAAAGCCAATGAATATCTCTGTGGCCTACGATATAATCCACCTACTGATGTAACCGTTGTTGACGTTACGCCGACTGGAGAAGCCGCGACCCAAAATTTCCACGATCTACTTGATTATTTCAACAGCAAGGGCAAATACGGTGTTTTATCAAACAAAGGTACCGGTAATGTTCGTGATACTTACCTTGTTCCTATCCTCCCAAGTCCAGGAAAGCTTCCCGACTTTATTGATAACCTCGAAGGCCACAAACTCCCAGCCGTTCGCACCGAACCCAAGATTGTAATCGCACTCGTTATTCGTAACGAGTGGCAACCCGACATTCATCGCACTACAGATGGCGCAAATGACGCTCACAGTCCATTAGTCATGTCTTATACCCAGCGCCAAATGTCCATGGGAAGTCATGGTCCCGCCATGTCACCCATCGCTCCTCAGGGAGCCTTCCAATCACAAGCCCAAGGTGGAGGTGCCGGAGAGGCTGACGCTCGACGACAAACAGAAAACCAACTACAAAAACAGCGAGAAGGAGAGGCCACAGCCGCTAAGATTTTGGGATCTTATATCTCGGCGCCGACAGTTCATTTCTTGATGCCACAGGCTTATCAAATGCGACCGGTGGAGTGGCAGGTCATCAAGGATATTCTAGCGACAGATCAGAAGGCTCAGCAGGATTTGCAACATTTGAGTCAGTTGTTGGAACAGAGAAAACCTGATTTTCCATAAATCATATGGATTTCTTGCGAGGGGTGCACTTGCAGCCATCGACTTGGGAGGATGCTTGAATTTGCTTAGGCGGCGTAATAAAATGTTTGTATTGTACTGTACTGTATAACTGGAATTTGTCTGGGTTACTTCCACGCCTGATTATACGTTTTTCATCGAATGCTAATCACGGAAAACTAGCTTGCCTGGAAAAATCAGGAATGATTCATCTTCATTTCCTTCTCTGGGAATCTTCCTCTCGTATCCTACCTACCTTATGTAGCTTAGGAAACCTTCGCAACCCAAATCACTTTGCTGGCTTCATGACAATCGCTTATATGAACCGGTAAAGTACCAGGACTAATGTTAACGTATCCTGTTACATTCCATATTCCATTCCCAATCCCTATCCCCACTTTACTTTCCAATCTCTTCCCGTAGGACTTTAACGCCGTGTGTATGCAAAGGGGAAATGAAAGACTATACGTTGGAGGTGTGATACTAATTGAGACATTGAGCAAAGAAATCAGACGCTTGATTTCTTATCTTCTACCGGTGTCGCCATTTCTTCCGCCCAGTTGCCACCACCAATCGGGGACTTCAGGCCGGGTGCTGGTAGTGGTGCTGCGACTACTATGGATGTGGATTTGGGCTGTGTAGGTGCAGCTTCAGCTGATTTAGATTCTGTAGGTTTTGCTGCTTTGATGGGTGTAGGTAAAGCAGGGAAGTCATCCTGTCCCGGAGTAATAGCAGATTGAGTTTGTGCACCGCCCCTACCTCTCGCCCCTCTACCCCGCTGGCCTCTCCCACTATCCGCGCCACCCCGCCCTCTCGAGACTACTTCAAAATCACCACTAGTGCCCTCATCTCCACCACCAAACCTACTTCCCGCCAACTCCCCTCCCCTTCCCCTACCCCTAATAACACCCCCATGACCGCCCCTTACAAACTCCGAACTCCTCCCCCTCGACTTCCCATCCATAATATCCTCCTCCTTCTTCTCACTATCCCACTCCCTCCCTCCTTGTGCCTGCAGCTTCCTCTCCCTATTCTTCGCCCGCTCCATATCCATGACCCGACTATTCTTCTGCTCCTGCACCCTCTTCAGAGCATTCTCCTTCTCCTTCTTCTCGAAAGCCGCAGAATCAGCTTCTGAGAGCCGGAAGCGCTCGCTGCGTTCTGCGTTCAAGATCTTCATCTTTTCGAGCTTGGCCGTTAGTTCTTCCTCTGTCAGTTTTTTGTGCAGCGGGCCTCCGGTCGCAGATCGATCGCCACGAACTGCGTGAGCAGTAGGTTTGCTGGGTTCGGTGGGAGGTTGGGTATTTGTTGGGACAGGAACGGGTTCGGTAGTGCTGCTAAGGGGGGATGTTTGCTTGGGTACGGTCTCCACACGGGTGTCCGCAGCGGGAACTGTAAAGGTTTGTTCTTCTTTCGGCGCATATCTTGATTGATTCAATCCTCCACCTGCACCACCTCTACCTCTTCTTCTCTCTTGTCCCTGGCCCTGCTCTCGGCCTCCACGTCCATTCTTGGCTGGTCCAGATGGTGGTGGAGTCTTGATTTTGGGGGCTCCACCGTGGTTAGGGAGAGAACTTTCCTCGATGAGTATAGGCTGAGTGGCAGGCTCGAAATCATCAGTAAAGAGATCGTCGTCTTCTCTGCTTTGCGCAAACTCGTCCATGATTGTGATGTTTGATGTCGCTGTCGTGACGACAATTCTTGTAGAGATTGCGGGTTGTAGCTGGTGACAAACTTGATGGCCTTTCTAGAATAAGCTGTCTGTAATTGTATGTACTAGATGAATCAGGAATGCTGTTCTATTTCTTATTTAAGATTTGCCATGGTGTCCGGGTAAAGTTCGGGGCGCGCTCACGGGCTTCGGCGAAACAGAAACTCCGAAAGATAATTTATATCGAAAAGAGTCACGATGACTGCCTGTGCAAATCCTTCAAAGTCATGGGTTTGTTACTATATGCAAGTGCAGTCTCTGGTCTTTCAAATACTCTGTGAAGTTATATCTCATCCCAGCTTCCCCTGGGGTAACCCTTAAGGTAGCACCCTATATTCTGCACGAGTCAATGTTGCTTTGGAAACCCCGCTTATTTCATGTCACTGTAGAAATCAACTTTATATCGGGAAAATTTCATTCACTGTCAGTTGTGAGACTTTCATAGAAGCGGTAATGAGTTGAAGAACGATTCTAGGTTGAATCATCCCTGATTTGGAAAACTCTCCTTATCCACCAACTCTATTATAAGGCCTGGAAAATTATGCAACTATAAATTTCAGTTTCTTCGCAGCCGATGTGCTCCCCCCTACGTTCATGCATATCCTCTCCTCTTCATGTTCAGCATCCTCATACAAGTCAGACGTGTTTATTTCCACCAGATACGCAGCTTTAGTCGGATTAGTCCCATAACATTTCAAAGTTTATAGTTTGAATGGGCGTCGGAGGCTGGAGAAATCTCATAATTGAAACTAGATTTCTGACTTTCTCTACTGTGAGATGTAATTATTTGCTCTTGCTGAATATCGGCAGAACAAACTGACATTGGAGTCAATGAATCGACAGAAGATAGACCTGTTTCCTCATTTAGACCCATTTGCAGCATTATTTGGCTAAAGAAAGTATATGGAGGTTTCTATCCATCTACCTTGACATGATAAAGCTGTGGACCTAGAGGATGAGACAAGCTGGCTCTCTCGAAGAACTGCCAACAGGCCCGTTCAGCAGAGCGATAGGCCGCTCAACCATTCCGGGGAAGCTGGGGCCTCTCTCTTCCCGACTATATCTCCATGATATCGTCAAAAATATCAAGCACTGGTGTAAAATGCGTACTTCGCGGGCCCTACTTTCGAAAAAATATCACCACTCACACCAATACCAAACCTATCCAAGACTCGGGATCGTCGTATGGATAAGGCTCCTCGACGTACCATTCTCTTGTATCTTTGCCAGTCCCATTGATACCTGCACTTATGAATTCTGGCCTCATGAATATTTCACCATGTTGCAATCCGCTGGTCCTGCTAGTTGAATATAGGGGAGCTCTAGGCACAATTGTGTTAATGTTTACAATTGGTTCGTAATCATTTCGTACATTAGCCGTTATTCTCATCATGTTGATATGCGGGGATTATGTTCTGCATAATGCCCAGTCAACAACCAGTTCCTGGCGAGGTTTGCAGACATCTGCCCAGTACGCCTCATTTCAGAGTTTCGTAGTCGTACTATCAAGTCCAGAACTGGTTGCGACCTCTCTCAATACAAAACCAGTTGTCGTACCTATTAATATGGCATGCCCAGCATCTAAACACAAAGTTCTATCACTAGGCGATGGGTGCTCTAAATCAATACCATGGACGCTTTCTCTGTATCTTGTCGCAGTTTCAGGTGGGTGGAAATTTATCAGCTAGTAGCTTTCCTTCCCAATTGAAATGCATGGGCCAATTGTCGAAGTGCTATCATCATCTCTTTGACCCAGAGCAATACCAATTGAATCTCCCGTCGTTGGCCGATAGTAAAACTATGGATTTTTGGCTTACAGATATTATCGAGTCATCCTGTTGCCAATCGGTGCACATTTCCTCTTCTGAAGTCAAACTTTATTGTCAAATGGAAGGTTGCTGGCAGGATTTCAAGGACGGTTGTCTTTATCTTCGATTTTTGTGACTCGGCCAAAAGATTCATCGTCATGAAACTGATAAGTTTTGCTTCGGGTCCTTTTCCAAGACGAAGGCCAATTGTGAAAGCCGGATCGCACCGGAGAGGAATAAATTCAACTGGCAATGGCAAGACGGCATGTTCCCAAATCATAAGGAAGTCCAGACTAAAAACTTTCGATGACACGGCCTCGTCACGCCCATTACGGCTCTCAAATTTCTTCTTCCACGCTATCTCCAATTGACTCAGGTATTGGGTTTCTTGAGCTCCCAGTCTGATCCAGCATCCATTTCATCAGACACCATCTCATCATCTAAACTGTCAACCGAGTTGTCTGGCGAGCCAACTCTTAAGCCATTTGTTTCTCCTGGTGTTGATGGACAGCCACACATTGAATTTCCAATCATGGACCATAGGCAATCATGATTCGAGGTCGCTTTATGATTCATATTAAAATATTCTCTCATACCTCGATCCGGATCCTCAGAGACTTCTTGCTTTTCTTCAGGTGGTGAAAGAGGGTTTTGGAAGCAGGCTTTTGCCCTAATTGGCTTTATATTTTTAATATGTTGATAGGCATGGGTATTCTCACTATGTCCCTCAAGTCACACAGCGTTTCTGAACGTCATACATCTTAGCTCTTCAGGTTCTCCTCATCTTGAACATCAACCTTGAAACACACTTGCTTTGGTCTGTTTGTGAGAAGTAAGTATACTGCGTTGAATGGAAACCTACATGTTGATACGAATGAAGTAGTGTATGCTTCCAAGTGGCCATACCACCTCTTTTACTCCTTCGGCTTCTATTCAGTGCAATAAGTCATATCCCTCAAGGCCCGCCACTCAAAAATAAAGGATAATATTGCTGCGATTCAATAATGGTTCTTATTCATACTTTGATTAGTATCTTTCGTTGGCTAACAATCAAACAATACATATCCTACACATGGGAGGCCGGCCTTATGTTGAATGCAGCGGAATGCATGAATATAGAGAAGCTAGTCGAAATCTGTGAAGCTTGCAATTCTAAAGTAAAAGATATATACAATGCGCTTAGGATTTTGGGAGGGTTTGCGCGTTGAGATCGGGTTCTGCCAGAGAAAGATGCCGGTATAAATTCATTGAAGTTTGCCGTTTTGTGATCCACATGAAATTACTGTTCAAATTAAATGTATTCAATTGCGCTACCGATAATCACATTCTTTTATCTCCTAATAAGATAAATAATGCAGCTTGAATGTCACTTTTGGAGGCACATTTCAATTTTCAGCCCGAGACCATATTTGATCTTATCGTCTAGATCTTATTTATTATTAATTGCTCTCCAATTTACGTCCCTGGTTTCAAATCCTATTTGACTAACTTTCTTCTCTCTTTCTCTCTCTCTTTTATATACGAGATTTAATACATCAGTAAATATCTACTTGCTCGATAAAATTCTAGGTGATAGACAGACGTATATAGTACTTACTGTGTCTGACTCATCAATGTCCTAGAAGTTATGCCTGATAATTGTGATTAAATTGCTTAGGGGAAATTTTTATATTTTATAGTCAACATATTGTAGGGAAAAAGAGGAGAGTGGTGCAACTTCCAAGGTTATATCAAAAGAGTTAAAATTTTAACCTCGAAATGCTAGTGAGACTGTATGCACCAAGGGTTGTTACCTTCAACCTCATATATACTACCAAGTCCTTGCATTAGCCTGAGTCTTGAATCTATTTTATTGGAATCTAACATGAGTTTTCATCTAGGCATACTGGTGGTTTCTAGCTAAATTTCGTAAGCTATAGGGATAGCATATAACCTATAACACACCAGATTTGTCTCGTGTGGTCCAGACCAGATAGCAAAGACAATTGCCGTGAGGCCAAATGATATAATTATGTATAACCAGATCCGCCCGGAGACCACTTGTGCGGGTTTTTGGAAGTTGAAGAATGCGCTGTACTGAAGAATGTCTGCACTGTCAACAGTCTCGCCACTTGCTTCATCGGTAAAACTTATGATATTAGCACAGTTCACAGTACATATTAGAAACCAAGGTATCTATGGGCATACATACGATATCAGGCTCAATCTCGATCCATTGCTGGTCATCTCTGTCGACAAAACTTTGTGCGGCCTTCCTATATTTTGTTGACGACTGAGGAGCTTATTGTATGCTTCGTAAAGTAAAGCAGTCATTGTCGATGAAGTACAAGATTAAGTATCTGGATAGTCTTTAGTAATGAATTAGATATGAACGAAGGGAAGCGCTCGAAGGAAATTGAGAAAGACGCTGCAGATGTGGCTGAACAGAGTAAAGTCAAACTAGGCAACCAACTGTTCCTCAGTTTCTAATACTGCTCTTCTATCAGTATTGATGCATATCTGTCATACACCTTGTTCTATCATGAAAAATCATATAATGTTTTATTAACCATCATCCTTTTAATTGAAGCTTACCTACCTGACACTACACTACGTAATCTT
Organism: Chlorociboria aeruginascens; assembly: GCA_002276475.2. NCBI lineage: Eukaryota > Fungi > Ascomycota > Leotiomycetes > Helotiales > Chlorociboriaceae > Chlorociboria > Chlorociboria aeruginascens. Next base: position 11,082 of record NCSK02000313.1, on the reverse strand, counting down.
AACGATTCTCATAGGGGTATCAGTACATAGGTCCACTTCACCCTTATTATTTGCATATATACATACATTCATTTGATATTCAACCATATTACTCCTTATTTAAAATTTGAAAGTCCCCTAGCTGCCATGTTCGCCCACGACTGCTTAACCCCACCCACGAGCTTCTCAATCGTTTCCTCCCTCGCCACCCCATTCCCCTTCGAACTATCCCCAATAATCTTCACCGGCAAAATAGGAGACGGAGATATGTCGTTCATATCTAGTATTGGGGACTTTGGCATCCCGGTTTTCGTCGGGCTCCCTGGCGACTCGCTCCGAACCGTACTTCTACCTGCTGAAGTCGCGGATTCATTGGTATATATACTAGCTCTGGAAAAGGTGGAGTACGTTGAACTGAGTAGTGTGCTGGTTGCACTTCCTGGATCGCGACCCAGAGGGGGGCGTTCGCGCATTATGGGTGTTATAGGGGTAGTGGGACGGATGGGGAGAGGCAGACCGGAAGTGCGGCGTTGGATGTTGTGTGAGAGATCTGGTGACGATTGGCTCTGGATATTTAGAGCTTTGTTTGAGTTCACATTGGCATCCCAATCGGTATTTAGATTTGCATGAAGAGCACCGCCAACTTTTCCCCTCCCTCTATTTCTCGAAGCTGATTGCCGCGTTGTCGTCAAATGAGGGGCCTCTGAAGCTTTCAATCGCTCTTCTAGAGCTTTCCGGGCTTTGACTTCTCGATCATAGTTCTCTTGTAATGTTTTGTGTCGTTCTTTTAAGGCCTCGTATTGTTTCCCTGCTCGTTTCCGTTCGTTTTCGATTCGTTGTTCGTAGGTATCATGATGTTTCTCGAGGAAGGATAGACGGTCTTTGTTTTTGAGGTGCTCTAATTCTAGTTCAATGTTTCGTTGATAGATACTTCTAATTTTGGAATCTGTAGATGTCAGATATCTTCGGTCGAGAAGTCTCGGTTGGAAAAGGGGAAGGAGCATACTTATTATTTCGGAGACGTAAGTGTTCTTTTTATGACAACACGATAGATGGTATATCTGATCCAGGCCGCCAAGTTCACAAAGTCGTTCATTCACTTTCTCTGCAGTTGGTCTTTCTTGCGGATTGAGATTCAGCATACTCTCGACTAACCCCAGGATATTCTTTGCATTATAATTCGGCTCATCTTCATTCCCTAGTTCCACGCTCATGGCTTTTCCCTTCAAGTATTGGATATAAAGTGGTAACAGTTCATATTTCCTCGTCCAATCTTTCTCCTTCATAATCTTATCATATTCTTTTAGCGTTACCCCATATAATACCGTTGCGATATTGAGGAAAACACAGCCTAAAGAAAAAATATCCGCTGGTGACATATGATGTTCTTGTTCTTCGTGGACTTCAGGAGCAATCCAGGATGTAGTTCCACATCTTCCACTCGTAATGCTATCTTCGCACTCTCTTACATCTCTTGCAATTCCAAAATCAGCTAGATAAACCCGCCCAAGGCCGAGGAGAATATTCTTCGGCTTGAGATCTCGATGTCGAATTCCTTTCTCGTGGACATAAGCCAATGCTTCTGTAATACAACCCATGATCTGCTGCAAAAATCCCAGAGCAGTCGTACTTTTAGATGGTGGCGCATTTGATATGATATCTTGAGCTGGTCTCCTCAAAACAGGGAGATCTTCAATGTTTCCAATTCCATGTAATCCCAACCCACGAAGTCGTTTGAAAGCATCTTCTCGGTCGGCGCAAGTATCGGATCGAAGGGCATCGATTTCTTCAAGAAAACTATTCAAATCGCATACGGCCACGGGGTAAAGGAGGAGATAGAGATCATTGCGCTTCATAATCGTATATGTTCCCACCAATTTCAAGATATGTTTATGTTCCAAGCGCTCCATCGCATCGATTTCCTCACGCAGTTTCTCCAAGGTCAATCCATGTCGTGGCTGGATCCGTACACTGCAATTCAAATACTATCAGTTCATTTCCTTCTGTTAACACACTGTATTTGGATTATAAACTGACTGCTTCCGCGCCATTGCAACAGCACGATGAGTTACCTTCTGCACAATTCCAAAAGACCCAGTCCCCAATTCCAGGTCTTGGACTTTCAGGTTCTTATGTTCCGACCAATTCATCACATGTTTCCCCACTCCACTCCAATGACCCTTGGAAGCCTCCCATTCCGCAATCTGTTTCTTCTCTCTGATCTCAATCGCGGGGTGTGCGACGACCAGATGCCATCCTTCGTCACCTGCGCCGGCATCTGCCATTCTCCCAATTCAATTCAAGAATCTCCAGACTGCTGAATAAGGACGATAGGAAGGGTGAGAGCAGAGATTGATAATGTGCTGAAATTTAAAATAACATTTAGAGTTGCACAGCCCTCTCGGTGCGCAGCTGGGACCGTGAGATTTTGGGTGGCGTATGGCGCTTATGCAGAGCGGGTATGCGATCAACAGCTTGAGAGAGGAGCAAGCCGTTTAGACTTGACAACAAATCTTATTACTCTTTCTCTCCAAATTACTCCATGCAACCCCCTTTGTTTTGGTATTGTGTTTCCTCTCTTTTTTTTTTTTTTTTTTTAAAAAAAAGTGAATTTCTGTCTATTTAATAAGGATTGGAATATAGGGATATATTCTCCACTATATGCCTGCCACCAGTCTTTTATTATTACTAATATAATATTATTTTAGAGACGTAGAACGCAAGGGATCAAGGGTATAGTTAGGGGAAATGTACGGAAAAATCATTTGACCACATAGAGACTAGCATTTGTGTCTTCTTCCTTTTTGAGAGAGAAAAACAAAAGGGAAGAAAGAAATAAAAAAGTCTAGGGCGACGGGCAGGTGAGTAATGTAAGTGATAGGAGTCAATATGGTCCCTATGAATTGAATATCTTATAAAGCTTAAGCTTCCATCTACCTCAGGTCCAACAAAATATTTCCATTTCCAAAATCCGCAACAATACTTCAAAACTTTAGCATATCTTCGCAATCCTCTATCTGTTAGTATTTCTAATATCCATGACTTACAATGATTTCTAACATTGGTGTTAGGACATCGTGGTGATGAACTTTATACTAAAACAGAAATGTGCTCACTAGGTATTATTCTATCAAGTACTCTCCTAAGATTAACAATTATGTCTCACTTGCTAAATCAAATCTGAAGATTAAGAGAACGAACCCCAGTCTTGAACACTTGAAAGAGAGAGATGCTTAGCGTGCTTTTTGAAAAATGGATAAATAGTCAAGTGTAGGAGTCAATTTTCAATTGCAGCTCAAGGGAAAATAAAATGCTGCGACGGATTATGAGGCTTTGGTAGAGTCATTACGGCAACAGAGCTTTCATGAGAAAGGATATTCCAGAATCAATCTAGTATACTGTACACGCTTGGAGTTGGTTCGCCAATCGTTCCACTTAGCACACTATATTTAGGATGACAGATGTTATAAAACAGAAAGTGCAAGGGTGTTGGCTGCTAAAAGGCAAGCCTTGTGGCCGAAGAGTCAAAATCGAACTTTCTCTGGTGGAAGTCGTCGGTCCTTATGGAACTCTATCCAAACATTTTGGGCCAATCATAGATTTCTATTTTTGTGAAGTCTCTCATTGGGCCTTCCAACCAGCCAACGGTGAAGTTATGGCTGGACTTAGCCCCTAAAGCCCTGCAGGAGCTTGGCCATTATATTTATAGCACCATTAGTTCTATAATTTTACTTCACTTCATTTTCTTTTTTTGTTTATCTTAGCTTATCTTACTCTTTCAGTTTTAGTTCTGGAAGTTTGACCCTTTATATTTGTTTCTTTATTTCGATTCAACATGGCAGAGAGGAGACTGGACCCTTCGATTAGCTATTGTTGGCTTGGCCTGCGCGTATTTCAACTTCAAGAATACAATTACACTATGCAAGTACTACGAGCTAGAAAAAGCATCCTGACAGCTGTTACTGCCAACAGAGACACAACGGCAGTACATCGAAAATTTGATGATTGGAAAGTTTCGCTTCGATATTGTGGTGTCTCTGAAGTGCAGTTGCCTACATCTATTTCGGATTTTAGCATCAGGCCTCTAGATAGTTGTTTACCGGAGTGGAAGCGTCAGCAGCTTGAAAAAGTTTGCGCTACTATGGAGGGAGTTTAATTCGTATAATACTATTAGATTTAGTCAATCAATACCTTAGCCGGCAACATTTGGTTTTGTTAAAAAAAAAAAGTAATTTATATTAAGTATCAAATTTAAGCAGTGAAGTCCGTTCATAAATTCTAGCTGTGATCCATAATTATAAATAAAAAATCTAACCGCTTATTAGTCGTGTTTGCTGAAGAAGATATAAATGATTTCCAGAGGCAGCTACTTCCTCAGCCTAGAATATGCTACTACCATCGACCTATTTGAACATCGGCCAGGAATAAACGGCTATTTTTAAAAAATACAATCGTAGCATCCATCTTGAAAGTGCCGGTGGTGGTCGGCTGACCGGGCCACGGAGAATACGAGCTAATTCACCCCGACCCACTGAGAAACCATTGCGAATTGTATACGAGGGAGGAATAGGATTTGAGGCCGGTTGAGGGTCCTTGTCCATATATTAGGGGATGGTTCAGGCGTTCGCTAAAATGCCTCCTCTATTAAGCGAACAGCAATCCCCGTTTTTGCTTCCTATGTATTTAAAGAAAAGAGAGCCATTTATACAAAGTGTTCGAGCACAGAGGCTTGCCAAATCAGAGATTTCTGAGAAATGGCATAGGGGGAAGAACTTATCTACAATTTTGAAAGATGAGGCGTTATGGAGGGGTGAGGCACAGTGGGGTAATCAATCAATGGTTTACTGTCACATAATAGACATACGGGAATGGGGGGGGCATGGTCAAGGTGACCCCAGCACTATGACCTCCATTCCATCCAATTAGGAGGTATGTGGGCCTCATTATAACCCTCCCCTATAAGGATATTCTTTTATTTTGCTGCTCTTGTTACGCCCCAAATAAGATCTGGTGGATGCATGACTCACGGGCCTCTCCTATGCCCCTACGACATTTAGGGTCCAGAAATATTTATTCTGGTGAATGGCTGCTGGTCTGCTCGCTCATGACCTATAACTCAACCCATAAACCATGGTGCAGAACAAGTACCAACGATCATCTAATCATTGAGATCATTATTTTGCAAAGCTCATTTCTGATATAGCACAAATTACAAAAACGTAGAGACTTATTATAATCTGGCCTTCCATGTCAAAAATTTGTTCGAATCCTTTAATAGGATAAATTAATGTATCCTCTAGAAATCCACCACATACATCAAGTGGCCATATTTTCAATCAAGTGGGTGGCATAGGGTGGCCCGTACCTCGTACAAATATTTTAGAAAGCCACTACTTAAAAGACATATATATGACTATCCTTCACGAGGACCGCTTTAACTCAACGAACTATAATTTATTGCACCCTACCAGATATGCAGCGTCCCGGGAATAACAGAGCCCGATTCTCACTTGGAATCTTTCGTGCTCTACGAAATTCAAAAATACCAAATGCTTCAGCTCAAAGAAGACCTCAACCAGGAACTTGGCCACTAACTCAAGGAAAAAGGCAAAAGCCAGTAAAGATGGAAGGTTTCGCGGGGGGTCATCAAGTCCCCAATGGACCCGAAACCGACGAACAACGACTTCTGCGGATCAATTTGTTTCAACGTTGGCTCACCGAGTATGAATCAGAACATAAGATTGAAATGCCATCTTCAAAGGCCACCAGCACCACAATAGCTAAAACGGCCGAAGAGGTCGAAAGAGACTTCCATACCAAGCTTTATGACTATTGGCACGAATCGTTTAAGAAAAGAGTTGCTGTAATAACCGGTGGGCAAGGCATCAATTATGGTGCCTTTGATGACAGAAAAGAAGTATGTCGGGTATATTTGAACATGTATAGATATAAGATTTTGTTAATAGATGACAAATTGTCAAAATCCGAGACAGAAGTTTTGGAGGAGTTGGAGAAGAGACTAAAATTCCGTACTAGAGTCGGTAGAAGTAATGGACCATTTCCAAAGGATGAAAAATGGGCAAGAGAAAAACTGGCGGAAATACATAAAACTTCTGGGTTGGCTCCCCGACCTAGAGCATACATTCCGGCAATTAATGCAGATGAACATTAGGGCAGTGAAACAGATAATGGTTAGTTATTAGAATATATATGAATATAATGATTTCAAACGTATAAATCTGTTTCTGCTAGCACCAAAAATGACAGATGCTGCAATACCCCTTAAAAACACCTTTCTCCTTGATATTCAAAGGAGCACACTAACGTCCAGCACTCCCATGTTATTTAGCAGCAGTAAATGCTGGCTGGGCTCTAAGCTCGTGACCTTTGATTTGTTTTCTAAATAATGAATAGATGGATAATGTTTGTATCACTAAAGATAGTGATATAAAAGTGAGTTACTTAATATCAGGGGTTAGAATTCGTCGCTCTATAAAGTTATGGTATTGAAGTTTAGGGCCCACCACACGTCAATATCGAGTCACTTCCGAATACTATTTTTTAAAAGTAAGATTTTCAAGTTTCTGTTTCTCTACAACAATCTTCTATCGTTCCTTATTAATTCTCTGTCATCTATGGTTCATCAAAGTAAACTGCTTGCATCCTGCGATTGACTATGCTATAATCTTTAATTACACCACCACTCGTCAAACGCTGGACGGCGCCTTCTATCCGTTGCTTCCCCCGTCACCACTTCGCGCCTCCTACTTTTCTCTCCTCACTATGTGTAAGATTATCTCCCGCGAAATCTCGATGCCCAGAATTTTAGACCCGTCTGGTGCACAAGAAGGCAGGCTCTGAAGTGGGCCCAGGAAAGCAGCAGATTCTTCTACGGATGACTATAACAACAAGACGATGGTTCGAGCTCGCTGTCTACCATTTACTTTCTTGCCCTCCTCTTTTTCATCTTAGGAGTTCGCCGTCGACGTGAAGGGCGACAAGAAGAGTCACCCATCGATGCAAATGAGAGGAGGTCAATCTAAGAGGGGCCTCTGATTAATCTTTCTCTGAAGTCTGTCTAGAAATGGCTACTGCCATTACCGCATTAGTACTTCAGGTCAATTTCAATTCATCTGGCATGGATTATTGGGATCACAAATTTTTGCGACAGCAGAGAAAATCCACTTAGCTAGAATTAACTTGTTTTTGAGGCTTCCATTTGGCCTCTACGATACTAGATAATTCTTAAATACATGGCAGATGTTCCTACCCTTTACGGAGGCTGTGGAGTTTTTGGTTAGAAGGTACGATAAGCAAGCCTTTATTATATAGCACCTGCTCCTCTCTACTCTCTTCTTCTCTCCTCACCTAATTCCTAGTTTAGTGATATATTAATATATTAACTTATTCTTTTTCGAATACAGCGTTACTAGCTACGATGCGGGGTTTCAACATTTTCCGCTCCTACCGGACCATCAGTCGCTCCAGGGAACTACGTGAATGCTTCCAGTTCCTCATCTTGACAATCGGATCCTCAGGCGGGACATACGTCTTTCTCCGAAGAGTATGGCTCTTGATTAGCCAAGGGATGTGGAGCTGCCAAGCGCCGTGTCCTTGGACTGATGGGAAAGTAGCCGGCATGCGGAACGGCAGGGTAGTGGCCCGATGGGACTTCCTACGCTCGTCAAGAGCACAACCACCTCATCGGTTACTCATATCACATAAGATCGAGAATAAAACCATCTCACTAGTTGGAACAGCTTTGAACAAAATGGAAGGGTAGAATTACCTCATCATTTGCAGGCAACTTTCGCTGAACAAGTCAAGAACACAACCACCTCATACGGTTGTCTCTTCGTCCTCAAGTTCTAGACTTCAAAACGTACAGGTAAATACTTCATTCTTTGCTCTATTTTTTTCTGGGCTTAGTTGCTAATTACCCACAGGAGCATCCGAACATAATATGTTAATTATGGCCTGTCCACACGAGCATATCGAACTATCCACCTATTGGTCCATAAACCGTTATCGTACTAGCACAGGATCGCTATAAGTATAATCGGATTCTCGTCACAAGCACTAACTACCATAAAGGGGCTTTGTTTATCGCTAAGCTCTTCTGTCGCTCTCTTGGTACGTATTCATCGGTCTCCGTTTGGCAAAGGTTCTTGGGGAACTTAATCTAGAGCTAAAAGGCTAAGGGAATAGGATGGGGAGGAGAGGATTAGTGCTGGTAGCGCACATTCGCTGAGAGAGAGAGAATCGTTTAATAGGAATCGAGGAGACGAATGGTAGTAGCATCTCAGGAGCGAAGTCTGAGCCTATGTTCGATGGATTGGAACCGTCCGATAAGAGATCCTCCTGTGCTACCGACCTCAAGTGCAGGGTTTAAATTTCCGGACGGTCAGAGGAGACTGGCTTCGATTTCCGCCAATTAGAAAGGCGTGGGTCAAAGGGAGTAGAGCCATAGACGAAGGTGATGACTGGAGAAAGTAGCTCAGAACTGCAACGATGAAGCAGATCGTAGAGATTCGGAAGATTTCAAGAGGCGAAATAGTCTACAGGAGAAAGGAAGAGCTCGTAGAGAGTGGAGTATTGTCATGTGATCTACCTTTAAGTTCCAGTGTCTAGGGAGTAATTATGTACTGGGCCTGGCTAATCATAATCACATATTAAACAGTGTGTACTAACCAGGTAGGTATACATCTAGATGATCCTAAATTTATATTTTAAATGACCTCCGTCCGAATCGATCATCCCCCCCCAAAAAACTAGTAGCGCCATCAGACAGTCGCATATAACAGCGATTAAACCCGCTGAATTTAGCGATAATCGCATCTAAACATTGCTTTTGGTCCTCCCAAAATTTTGAAATAGATCGAGACCGTGGTTTGGAGTATTTTTGATGTCCCTAAATCAATCGTTTCTCCTTCCAGCAATGATAATGGAATTCCCCAAACTTAACTGAAGAGCGTATAGGCTTAATACTTCCATCCAACCTCATCATAACTTTCAATTTAGCACTACTAATAATGTTCTTCTATTCCGAACCACAGAATGATCGGTTTCGTCTAGCAATACCACTGATAGTTAGGCCTCAAGTATATCAACAGCTAGGGTGTAATTGGGTTTGTTTATAATTAGAGCTGTTTGCAAAGACTTTGGATAATTTCCCTCCGATTTTCTAGAACCCTTTCCAGGAATTAGACCCTTTAAAACGGGCATCGAAGATTAAACTCGTTATATCACACTAAACCTAGCGTTAGATTTAGGATCAGTGAACCTTAGCTGCTCTGGTCTGGTGCTGGAGGTGTTGAGCCGTGAGCGATGTGTATACGCCAGATTAAGGTTAAGGAGGATGAGCTTTGAGAAAAAGAACGAAGAGAAGAGAAGAGAAGAGGAAGGCTAAACGTGCTAGAGATTTGTAATTCTTGAAATCCAGAGATCTAGGTGATATGTAAAGGTCTAAGGGATATTGCCATTCTGTTTCTTGGCCACTGGCCGGCCTCCAAATCCCCAGCGGATCTGGTTCGCAACATTGATCTGCGTGTTAAGATCTTCAGCCCAGGACCATACGAGCCCCGGGTTCTTCTGGAACATTCGGCCAACTACACAGAGATCTAGCTCCTCCTCTCCATGGCTGCCCTCCCCCTTGCCCGTAAGTAAAGCTTCGGCTTGTTTCCCATTTGTGACCGTCCCTACCGTAGAGACAAGCATGTTCGTGCTCTTAACTGCTTTTTTAAGGGCTTTTGCAAATGGGGCCTGATATCCAGGGCCCGGTATGATTTTCTGTGCTGGGGATGTACCGCCAGATGAGACATCTAACAGATCGACTCCGCATTCAGCGAGGAGAGGCGCAAGGCGGATGGAGTCGCCTAAAGTCCAAGATTCCCCATCGTAGCCATCATAATCAAGCCAATCACTTGCGCTCAACCGGAGGAATAAGGGCATGCTGTCAGGTATGGCTTTGCGAGTCAGCTCAACAATTTCGAGGGTGAGACGAGTGCGGTTCTCGAATGAGCCGCCGTATTTATCGGTTCGCTTATTGGAGACTGGAGAGAGGAAACTGTGTAGTAGGTAGCCGTGTGCGTTGTGGATTTCAATGACGTCGAATCCGACATCCACTGCTCTTTTGACCGAAGCTAGCCATGCTTCTTTAAAATATTCGATGTCTTGCTCTGTCATCGCAATCGGCTTCGCATATTGATCGTTATAGGGGACGGCACTAGGTCCGTAGACCTTATTCGGCCAGCCATTAACATCCTCCGTTGCGAGTGGCGGTCCTGCCAACCAAGGAGCTATGGTGCTCGCCTTCCTTCCCGCGTGTGCAATTTGAACCCCGATCTTCTGGTTCTGAGAATGCGCAAAGTCGACAACCTTCCTCAATTCATCGGCTTGAGAATCAAGCCAGAGACCACAATCCTCCGGCGTGATGCGTCCCTCTGGTGTTACGGATGTAGCTTCCACCATTGTGAGAGCGGGGCCGCGCGATAGTATGCCACCTAGATGAGCCATGTGCCATGCTGTTTGGTGTCCATTTTGGGCAGAGTATTGGCAGAGTGGGGAGAGCATGATGCGGTTTTGGAAAGTGGTGCTGCGGATGGTGAATGGTGTGAAGAGTTTGGGTATGGGGGAGCCATCGGGCTGAGGGTTTGATGCTGTTCCACTGGGCGGTTCTTGAGCAGGAGTGAAGTAGGGAACCTAGGGATGTTAGCTGTAGAATTGATGGAAGGCAGAGGGTTGACTTACGCCTGGGGCAGCTTTATTGGGGACTCCAGATGGCATTTTGACGACTTCTAAGTGATTATTAGGAAGAAAGGAGAACTGGGAAAAGGAACAGAGAAGGGGAGATGTGACTTATACCCTAGTGATGTCACCATAGGTGGGCTATTCCTTAACCTTTGCTCGTAGCCCACTTGAGCTATAGAATGCATTGGCATTATAAATCATTCCTTTTGGGGAATTTATAATTCAAGTCTTAGCGATGATTTATAATGTCTTGCTTTTTTCGGTATTTTTCCCTTCCCTTTTTTTTTCTTTTTTTTTTTTTTTTTTTTTTGCCTTTTTCCCCCCGCTCTACCGAGGGGGGGCAAGATTCTTATC
>NCSK02000312.1:0-30391 GCA_002276475.2 Chlorociboria aeruginascens | reverse complement strand
GACCAGGACTCCCAGGACGCCAGGCATTCAATCGTATTTCCTCTCATGCACGGCACGCCTCGGAATCTGTCCATCGCGACTGTATGCGGGGGGTCCCCCTTCCCTGCAACTTCAACCCATTGATGGGCTGCGAAGACGCATGTTTCATCCGGGGAACTTCGCTCCTCTCGCGCGGGGTGGGCGCCATCCAGCTTGGACCCCTTGTGCTGTGTTTGCCGTGGCGGTATGGTCACGTCTGGCCACGGATACGAGGGGAGATGGGAACTTTATCAGATTCCTCGCCAGATCCCCAAGATCAGCAGATACGTGGCTGTCACCACCAGAAGGCTCAGATACTCAGATGCGCTAATGCACCTCGAGGTCATCGCCGACGGCAAGACGCAGCTGGGAGAACCAATATTGCAGGGACGGGTGATACTCTCCACGAGGGTCGTCGAGCCAGGCGCCGCTGGTGGCGTCTCCCCGTCGGAGAAGCACCAGTCGGCGGAATCACCCCCGTTCCAAACGCTGCATATCATCTTCGTGGAGCCTCAACTGGCACGGCCATCTTCGACCAAAGCAGAGGGAATAAGGTTGTTGGTAAAACCCTTTCCCCCTCCAAGGCGCTTTTTCCGCGGTCCGTCGCCTCTGTGCATATCCCAACCCAATACGACGACGACGATTTCTGATATACCCAAACTCGCATGCTGATCTGACTCTCCCCCATCCAACGAATCTGTTCCACTGTGTTGGGGCGCCTCACCCGTCCCACCCAGGTCTAAGATGGCACGGTCGACACTCAATCGGATCGAGAGTCCGTGGCGCCACCCTTGGTCGGCCGCTTCAGCCAGAGAAGCAAAATGCAAGGAGATCATCCTCGTACGGCGGGGTGTAGCTTGGGAATTTCGGAATCTGATAAATGAGAGTCACGGACCCGTGAGAGAATGTAGGAAGGGGTGGAATGGCAAAACCAATCTCCTCCAGCCCGTCACACTCGGGCCCTCACCGCCGTTTCTCTTGCTCTTCTCTAGATTCTCTTCCTGCGTCTGCAGAGAAGACCACACGCCCGCTGGGTTCCCCCAAGGAAAGTAGGTTACACGACCGCAAACGCCCGATTCCAAGGGTGGTATCACGTGCTGCCCTGGCGAAGTATTGCGCGCTGGCTCGTGATGTGAGCTTATCACCCAAGTGGCACGACCATGCATGATCTTCCGAATCATGCATTCTAGAAAGACTCGTCAGGTGCACGGGAGAAGCCGATCGAAATGATACATCAGCCATGACAGAGAGAAGAAATGTCGAGGCGTTCGATGGCTGAAGACGTGCATCTAAAAATGATCTTAAATGGTGGCTATACAAAGTAAGCTAGGGCGAAGCACGACTTCACGCATCGATCCCAAAGGCGTGAAACCAAACAGCCTACGGTATTATTATTGTACTATTCCTCGGCGTCTAAATTCCTCCCGACTCCTTTCTCCTTTCTCCTATCTCCTATCTCGTATGACCGGACCGTCACCCCAAATAGAAGAAGATCTGGCGGCTAGACGCTTCGAGTGCGTGGGGAGGCTGTATCTTGTATCCGATAACTCGTAGAGACGATCCCCCATCCTCCACCCCCCCGAGCCCAGGCCAACATGTTCTAATCCGGCCAGTTCGTCCCAAGTTTTCCAAGGCACCTGTCAAGGCTGTCAAAGGGGCATCGGGGGGGCGATGTAGCACCACGGGCAACCTCCCCCCCATCCCGTGCGGTGGTATCTCGACCCCGTCGCGGTCGGTCATGTCACCAGTCATCCCGTGAAGACGCCGTCGTACAATACCCGTGAACAGGTGCCTTAAAAGCCAGGCGTGACAGTTGCCGGTGCTGGGGACACAGTCCTCTCGCCCCATTGGCTGTGGTCCCGGCGGGTACGAGCGGGTACGAGCGGGTACGATCTCGGATTCGTGGATTCTGGCCAGAAGTGGGTCTGCTCATCTCGGCAAGCCTCCATCTCGTTGCTCTCATTGGCTGCAGCGACTTCACCCACCACTAGCAAATCCCCCTAATCTATACGGGCGCTTCTCTCGTTCCTCACCCGTTGTCGTCGTCCGTCGTCCGTCGTCCATCGTCCATCGTCCATCGTCCTTGCATCTCGACGCCCTCCTCCTCACGAGTCAACCACGATCCGCGCCCTTCTTTCCTTCGGGATATCCACGTTCATTCCACAGGTCCCGGCTTCACTCCTTTAGCTGGTCACCGTCCATTCTTTCGACGAAATTACCTCCACCACCGACCTCCCTGACATCGCGCTCGATTGCCCTGCGTAAGTGCATTCTTCATCGCAGGCCCCCAGCCGTGCCATCAATATCCATCTTGCCCTTGGGGAGCCCTTGGGGAGCCCTTGGGGAGGGCTGCAACGAGGGCAGCTCCAACGTCAACATCGAGATCGAGATCAATGCAGACAACAAGCAAGAGCAGAATCACGTGGCTAACATGGCAAATAGCTCGCCGCAATCTCTCCACGATCCAATTCTTACCTCATTATATCACGACCCTCTCCGAAGCATAACATGCAGAGCGTATCCGTCCTTCTCCCGCGCAGTCCCGCATTTCTCAACGTCCGCGACGGATCCACTTCATCCCCCGCCATGTCGAGCGCGATGATTGATCTCCTCATCGCCCTTATGGTCTTGATCTTCTTCTCTCTTCTGCTAGTCGGAGCCCTCTACGTCGTGCGCAAGATCCGCCGAAATCGAGCCATTGCCCGCCAAACCCTTCCTCAACACAACGAGCGACGTAGTTCGCATCATCGCAGCCTCACTATCACAACGTCCCCCTATGGTCGCAATTCCAGCATCTATGTCTATGATGAGAAGAACTCTTCCATGAACAGTCCCACCATGCCCACGTCACCCGTCCCGGAAATCCGCATCACGTTTCCAGATGAGCAAGATGAGTCTGGCCATCGGAAAAGCGGGCGTGTTGTCGTTGTCCGAGTTGGCGACACCGGAGTCGGCTTGGAGCCATTAGACGAGCAATTACCGGCCTACGAGAAAGAGAGCGGCGACCGATTCCAATCCCTCGACCTGAAGCGTATTGGAGGATTGAAGGAGAAAACCTCGTGGTCATAATCTATTACGCTTGAGAGACGATATCTGCTTCTTTATTGAACATTGGTACATTACACACTGCTGTGGTGGTTACCCTGCACATATCAGCTGTACACGACCAGACCCTGTTACGACTTTCCACTTCTTATAAGCTCGACCTTTACATACCCCTCCACGCACATTGTACTTCTCCAGCGCGCGCCTCGCATTATTTACGAATCGACTTGTCCTTCGCAGCCACCGGACATTGTACAGTTTCCCCGGATCGTTGGCAGTACAAAGTGACGAAACTTGTATAGAGGAACAATTTGGACGGCCCAGTACATTACAATACAATATCATTTCAAGAGAAAGAAAAGGGATGGTTCATTACATGGAGGAGGAACCTCTCTCACTTCCCGACTTCTGCTCGTTACTTACATCTTCGCTGGGTCGCAGGAGGAGGTTCTTTTCTTTAAGTGCTTGCGACCGCCCTGGACTTTCTTTTTTGCAGATATCCCGAACTTACTTTACCTACTGTATTGTAAATTAATGTATTCTACGTAATTTCAATGAGTTTTCTTTGTGCCTACCTTACCTATCCATGCTGTGCCGTGCCATGTCGAAGATGTGAAAACCCTTGTAAGAGTAAGCCCTGTCAAGGCTGCGAAGAAATAATCAGACATGCTGGCTGCCAGAGAGCCTTCCCACCCCTCACAAACCAGTCACCTCCGCAGTGACCAACTCTAAACTCAAACGTGGTACCACAATCAAATCAAATATCCAAATCAACGAAGTCAGGGATCGAGAAAGCTCGAATTCATCTATGTTACTAAAAAAAAGGACTAACTACAAGGTACCACCATCTAAAAGCACCCAGGCATTCAATACAATCGATGATGAGTTAAGGAACGACCATGTCACTCCTTGCCATCACCACCAATGATCAAATTAGGAAACCACTTGAATGCAGACTTAAGAAAAGCTTTATGGTGATGTGAGGAAAGACTGAATCCGCCGTGATTCTAAACCATGATCATTGCATGAAAAATCAAATAAACCGTAAAAGCACAACCACTAATTTTTCGTCCCTAGGTAAACAGATTATGAAGAAGGTTGGGTGCATGGGCAAAAGCAAGAAAGGTAAATCAAAGGAATCTACCCTTAGTCTTTACCCCTAGTGATGACCTTAAACGCCTAAACGACCTGTGTGTGATGATTTATGGTGACCTGGGTCAATGTCGACGCTATTCCATGTTGAGCAAGGGTAGTGGGGACTACTCGAATGAATGCACATCTAGAAACGTCTGTTCCCACCGAGAGGAGCAGAGTTAGAAGAGGTGAAGCCTCCTATCGACGTCCTTGTTAGTCCCATCAGCTGATGGAACGGAATGCTTTCAAAAAGGGGCATTTGACTTACCACCACGGCCACCTCCACGACCCCCACGGTATCCACCCCCTCCGTAGCGTCCACCTCCGCCGCCACCACCTCCGAATCGAGTCATTTCCAGAAGACGAGGATCGATTTGTTGGTTTGCTTCCTTGAGAACATTAACTAAATCACGAGCCTGCTTCTGGTCTGGGATTTCATGTTAGCAAGGACGGTTGAGTATAGGGTGGGCATATAGACTTACTGTCAGTTGTGAAAAGAGTGATCGCAGTCCCCTTGGCTCCGGCACGACCAGTACGACCAATACGATGGATGTAATCCTCCGAATTGTTCGGGTAGTCATAATTCAACACGTGAGTAATGTTGCGGACATCTTCATTGATGGGTTAGCAAGAACAGCAAAATTCTGTATAGCAACGGTCCAGGGCGGATAGTGAAGAAGCTGCACTTAAATGCATCCAATACTCTCTCGGCATCTTAACATTGATCTGCCATTGCGAGTTTAATGCCAAGGTAGGTGATCCACACATCCAGGTCCTCTGGGCTGGGAGTCTTGGAAATAGCTTGATCAGATCAAGAAATGCCAATTCCAGGTCTTGTACCTGAAGTACTTGATTTTGGAATCGCGAGTGTAGCAGTTCACAACACACATCCAAGACATCCTATGAGAGAGAACCGAAAGACACGAAAGAACCCGGGCAAAATAACGCAATCTAGAAGGCGCCGAAGCGTTGAGAGTAAAGCACTACTGTGTAGGCGACTGGGCGTTGCTGTGCAAAGGGAGGGGATTTCAATCATACCAATACCACGGGAAGCCACATCAGTGGCAACCATGATGGGACTCTTTCCAGTCTTGAATTCATTCAGAACCCAGTCACGCTCATTCTGCTGCTTGTCTCCGTGGATAGCTAGGTAATGTTAGTGATGATCTTAAACCTAGTGTAACGAACTCACAAAGTGCAGGCCAACCGTCTTGTCTGAGGAAGCGTGTGATATCGTCAGCAACACGTTTGGTTCCGGTAAAGATCAGAATCTTGTTCTCCTTATCATCCATAATCTTCTCGAGATGCTTTGTCATCTTGTCACGCTTCTCGAACTCAGATACTACCTCAACGATTTGTGTAATTCTGTGGTTAGCAGACAGCTCAAGGGATCCAATATTTACCTGAATGAAGTCATTCAAGTAATCAGAAGCAAGAGCACGGACTTCCTTTGGCCAAGTAGCAGACCACATGCATGTTTGTCGATCAGGGCGAATTTGACCAAGGATTTTACGAATTTGTGGTTCGAAACCCATATCCAACATACGATCAGCTTCATCGAGAACAAGGTAGGTAACACGACGAAGGTTAGTCTTTCCGGATTCCAACATATCGATCAAACGACCTGGAGTAGCAATGCAAACTTCGACACCTTTGGCAAGATCGCGGATTTGTTGACCCTTGGGGACACCTCCATAGACACAGGTGTTGCGAATCCGAGATGATTTTCCGAATTTTGTGATTTCTTGTTGAATTTGAACAGCCAACTCACGAGTCGGAGCCAAAACAAGAACGATAGGGCCATCTCCCGGAGCAAGGAGAGGTTGAGCATTGATATGAACAATAGCGGGTAAACAGTAGGTCAATGTCTTTCCGGATCCGGTTTCAGCAATACCGACAACATCACGTCCAGAAAGGGCCATGGGCCAACCTTGAGATTGAATAGCGGTTGGGGCAGGAAATCCTTGAGCCTTGACTTCGCTCATGACATAGGCAGGGAAGCCAGCTTCATCGAAAGTCTCTACCGGTCGGGGCACATTTGTTCCTTGAACAGCGATAGCGTGTTGTGAGCGAAATTCAGCAACATCAGCCTCAGAGCGATTAGTGACTAAAGGGTCCTCCTTGTAGAAAGACTTCTCGAATTTTGGCATGGTATTCAGATCTATGTGATGTCAGCTGATTCTATAATTTTAGGAAATTTTGGAAATCTCACCCCAAGACTGCTTGCGAAGGTTAGCTCCAAGATTGGACATGCGATCACCACCAGCTCCGCCGCCAAAACCTCCACCGCCTCCGCCATATCCACCTCCAGAATAGCCGTTTACATTACCTCCGCCTCCACCGTAGCCACCACCACCACCACCACCAGAGTATCCATTAGATCCACTATAGATTAGGTGTAGTCAGTATGATTTCTTGAATAGATGAAATGAAAAGATAAGAGTGCTGCTGTGCTGAGTTGTGAAGAGAGAGGCAGGGATCAAAGGTGAACCTCAATCTCGCAGCGTCACTACGCAGCACAACGAGATGCGTTGAACTTGACAATTTCTAGACCGTAGGTTTTCATACCCATTGGAGTAGTCACTGTAATATTTGTCGCGGCCGCCGCCTTGTGATGCGTACCCGTTGGAATATCCTCCACCGCCGCCACCGCGAGAGCCTCCATAAGATCCTCCGTATGACATAATTGCTTTTTGTGTCGATCGAAGATAGCAGAGAGGTGAGTGTATGATCGTTATATGAGAATATGTGTAGTCGGACTGCGCGAATAGCTTCTTGTGTTGATGAGAAGAAGCTTGGCAGATGATGTTGTGATGGCAGATGGTGAAAGAAGGTGCCGTGTAGAAATCCCTTTAAGAAAAAAAAAAAAGTTTTAGAAGTCGCAAACGCGATTCCTCTTTAAGCTTAGCGTTTTTTCTTCAAGCGAACTTAATGCCTAAAATTGTGATTTAAGCCTCAGGCACCAATAAATGAACTCCAACGGTTCAAGAGCGTATTTTCAACTTCAATTTTTTATTAATAAATTTCTTTTCATAAGAAGATTACATTGGGCATTCCATACCATCATTATGCAAACCCTGTTACAATCACATTAGAGGTGAAATGTAGCCAAATTGATTGGTTATTCAATTTTAGATATATTCCTCCAAACTCAAACTTCCACCAATTCTATCAAACGGTGATTACCTCATATACAATCAACGCATAGAATATTCGAGTGATTATCCTTTATAGATCATTAGGCAGTGCATATAGACTTATCCTCGCAGTAAGTATTTGTGAAGTCCCCTGAGAAGACAATACAGCATCAACGCTTTGCTCTATATCCTTTCCACATTCTTCAGGCATGTGATACGGCAGAGTTTTGTTGGAATCTAATTACGGTGATCTTCTTGTCACATGGTATCTTAATCCTAGGTTCGTACAGTCAAGTTTCTGTTAGAACAAACTTTCCAATTGCCACATGATGCTTGCCATCTACAAAGCTCCTTCGATTTCCTGATTCGGTAACGGTTCAGAATTCAAGCACCGATTCAATCCCCCCACTGTCTTATTTACATCCGTGGCATAGCTAATAGAGTGTCGATAAATAGCTTATCTAAAATGCGCGCTCAATGGACAGTACACGCATCGAGTAATCAGCCTTTTAATTTCAATTACTCTTCTTACTGTACTCCCTATCCCATTGTAGCTTGAGCAGACCAGAAAGCTTTGGAAACAGAGTAATATATCCAGGTTCAGTCTCGGTGCCTAGCAAAGTACTTGATTAGAGGTCTCTGTTTCCGGAGCTTCGACAAATTATTCAACCGGCTGTTATAAAGAACTTTTTGACATCAAAGGTCCGGCATTTAGAAGAGGTGTCTCGGCATTGTCAGAGGCCGTCATGATAGAATGAGAGGTACTGTAGCAACTGTTCGGAGCTACAAGGGGTTGGGAACCGTTCATACCATGCTCAGGACAAGAAAATCAATCCACGACCCCACAAAATTGACAAGTGTTGTGGTATTTGAGCAGAAATAAACCAGACATATACATCGGAAAAATAGAGCGGGGGTATTTTCTCGAATGAAAGCACACCAAGTGCCAAGTGATGGCATAGACAATGTAAAAAAGTTTGCTCACAGAAGACACAGAACTTCATAATGGAGAAAATAATCAAATATGAAACAGAAAAGAGACTTGATGAAAATAAAAGGGATGTGAGTAGAAAACTTTGCATCAAAGTTGATATATAGAGCGCAGGAAACATCGCCGGGGTATATATATCATGTTGCTCTACAATTACCTTTCGACGAATCACATCAACGCTCGACCGGCACATTATAGGGCCAGAATTGACATGACCGTAACCAGCACCACCCATTAATTCAAATAAAGACAAAGCCTTAAGCCTTGCTGACCCAGGTCTTCATCTCGGATTGCCAATTTTGGGCTGGACAAAGAGGATTAAGAACAGGAATGTCCGGAACTCGGCCCATCATAGATAGTTGACTGTTTGCGCAACTGGAATATAGCAGTATAGTTGCTCATTAACAAAGCTGACGATCTTCGTATTGGCTATAAACCTGTTTTATAAGCTTGTAGTTTGCCTGCTCATTTCAAGCGGAAGAACCGTATTTTCGACACTTGACGATAGCATAGATGAATAAGGTGTGGGGATCAGCAAATTAACCCGTGAAATAAAGCAATCTATTTAGCTTTCCTCCGTTTCTAAGCCGATGACAAGCCATCAAGTATGTCCTGCACCCATATTCCAAAACCCTATCTCCATCTTCAAGAAGACCAAGTTAGCATTCAAATCTATAGATCGGAATGACAAGTTTCGCACCTTTGTAGCATGGATAAATATCTTAACCAATTCTTCCATTCGACTGGGTGATTGTAATACTATATGTTTCTCCAATAAAGCTCTCAAGCTGTCAGCTCTTACTTCCGAATTTGCAAATGGAAGTTGTTTACCGGACCCCACTCTCACAGCTTCTGAATAGTCTTCAGCAACATAGTTTTCTATCCATTTCCAATAAATATTGCCTTCTCGTTTAGACTTTGGGTCAGCACAAAGTCGCTGGGCAATTTGCCCATATCCGATCAGGCATGGAGCTATGACAATCTGAAGAGCGAGCCAGTCCTCGGCCTGGCCAATGTCTAGCATATATCTTTCATAATCAGCCTTTCGCACTGTAAATCCAAGAAACAGATATCACCTTGTATATGCCGTACAGGCTTAGAAGCTGTTAACAAATTATTGCATTATAGCTAACAGCAATGACATACCTTGGCTCTCTTCCGAAGCCTCCATTTGTTCCTTTGTTATTCCAAATTCCTCGCAATAACTTATATGCAGCGCCATCTCCCGATAAATATGTTCGACTATTCTAGCGGACTATATGGTCAGCATATCTCCATTAACGGGGTGATCCCCAAAGACCTACTGCCGCAATATCTTGAATGGTTTTCGCTTTGTAGGCAGCTAGAGCATTTGCTCTCGCAAATTGAACCTGTCAGTGAGTATCAGTTCTGAAAATATTTTTAGGGATGGATAAAATAACTCACTAAGTATAAGTAATCTTGGACGAGGTAGTATTTAAACGATTCAATCGGCAAGCTTCCATCTGCAAGTTGAGCCACAAAGCGATGCTCTGTGTGATCTATCCAGGCCTCTCTCACGTCTTCTCTTTCTAGAAGATACTCTACAAAGCGTCCACTGGAAGAGTCAGTGACCAATAACAAGTTCAAATTGTATTTAAAGGACTCACGGTGCGAAAGGTAAAGTGTAAGTTGAATGAAAATGATTGATCGGGCCATTTCCATGGCCAATCTTAGTTGCGGTTCTTATACCAGCTTCAACATATCTACAAGCAGCCTTCACAGCCGGTACTACTTTCATACCATTTGCAAGGCTTGAAGCTATAGCAGCTGCCTCTGTCAGACCTCGTTTGCATTGCTTTGGATATCAACTCACATGCCAAGGAGCAGCCGGTACCATGTGTATTCTTTGAGCTGTGATAGGAAGTCTCAACCTTCGTTACTACCCCGTCTCCATAGAGAATGTCAATCACAAGCTCTCTTTCGGAGTCCTGCTCTGCCACTATGCCGTCTTTCCTGAATGGTAGATGTCCTCCCTTAACGAGTACGTACTTCGGACCTAAAGATTGCAGTGATTTGGCAATATCAATGAGGCCATCAATACTCTTGGGCTCAATAACATCAATCCCAGCTTCGGATAAAATAAGTTTTGCTTCGGGAACATTTGGGGTGAGAACTGTTGTGTGAGGGAGCAGGTGCTTTCGGAGCCCACGGATAGCATTCTGGGGTAACAATGGATAACCACTCGTTGATATCATGACCTGGTAGTATCAGAATATGATGTCATTGGGTTTGAATCAAATCATACTGGGTCGATGACTGTGGTTGTCACATTGTGTTTCCGGAGACAATTTGCCACAACTTCAATCGTCTCCTCTGACGCCAGCATACCTTTTCAAGGTAAGCATTATTCAAGGTTCCACATAGCCAGTGACAGAATAATGGAACTAATAAATGGGAATAGTACCCGTTTTGACGACATCTACACCGATGTCACTAATACACTGGTCAATTAACTTCCCAACAAACTCCGGTGGCGTATAATGGATATCAGCGACTCCTAACGTGTTTTGAGCTGTTAAAGCTGTTGTAGCAGTCATAGCATAACATCCATGAGCTGCAATGACTTTTTGATCGGCTTCTAGACCCCTATTAATTATGCATGTCAGCCATTCCTGACTCTTGACCCTTGATGGGATAAAAGATGGGTAGATAGCGGGCACCCACGCTCCACCAGAACTGTCGGATCCAGCGATTACCAGAACTCTCCCCTTTCCCATTGTAATTTTGACAGTTGTGTTTACACCGGGGAAAGAAAATCAAAAAGATCTGAGGACTTGGAGCTTTTAATTTTTGTGATGTTATGTAAGCTAACACGTGTTCTGTAAAGCAGGTAACCTTACCTACCTACTTCCAAAATGTCCCATAGCCAAGTGACGGATAATAAGGTAATGACCATGTTGAGTAGCAGAAGTCTTGCTCTGAACATCCCATCGGTCCGATTTTGAAGAATATGTAAGAAATTAATGGAAGTTGAAGAAATAAAATACTTTTGGCTTCTTTCATTGAATGCTTCTTCTCAAGCCATGAAACTTTTTCTCCCACTCTCTTGAATTTATCTCCTTGTGTTAAAAGAGCCAACGGAAGAAACACCATTTCAACATACAGTCGTCAAATTTATGTCACCCATCACTATCAAGCGAGGATCACGAAGAATTATGTCCATTTTTGCAAATCAATATACAAAGAACAAAACAATAGGATCCCCAACTTCCACCGATTCGTTTCGAAAGTCAAAAAATCACGCTTTCAAATTTATAGAGCATTTAAGATTGCTGTATATGCCGGTTTTGGATTGTAGTTTGCGTCAAAGAGCAAGGGATTGTTGCTTGCACGCCAAGAATCAGGATCTCGAACTCCCCACACTGTAATACCAATGCACTTTGTAACACCAAGACAAGCATTTACAACCTAAGCAGGTTAGTTCAAAGTTACTAAGGTAAAAAAGTGCAGTGAGAACGTACATTTACATAATCGGTAGCAGCTGCGTTGATAATATCTAATTCTGTGATAGCTATTTCGGTGGTTCCAGCTGCTGTAAGTGCTTGCAAAGCCCCCGAGATCGAGGAGCCTTGGCCAGCAGACAGATGGCATTGAGATCCTACAAAGAGCTCTTCAGTAAAATGGCACAAGTCAGTGGAACTATGTTAGAACAACTTACCGATACCATCGATGGGGACACCAGCAGCTATCCACTTCTGGACGTGTGCGACCATCCCGTTTGTAAGCTTCGCATAAGTGGCGGAGTCCAGGCTATAGAATATATCAGCAAGAAATATATATTAAATTCAGTTACTTCAAGAAGAGTGGCGGAATGCATACTTATAATCATTGATATACAACTTTGCGTTTGGGTCGGCAGCTCGAGCAGCGGCGAAAGCGATGGACACAAAGTTTTCTCCTAGGACATTATACCAGACATCAGATCTCATTGATCCATCTTCATTGAAGATCTCGTTCACAACATCCTATAGTCATGTCAGATCAACACGAGGAGGCAAGGAACCTTTGTTACCCAAGCATAGATCTGCCCTTTATATCGACCCATCTCAGTCGCGATATGATTCTGCAGAACAGAGGTGAGTGTTGCCGCTGAACTAATTGAGGAAACCCAGCTCGGAAGCTGAGAGTACCAGCAGAGAGTATGGCCACGAATCATTTTAGAATTCGTCGTCGCCCAGTTGACCTATGCACACCAGACATTAGTTCGCATCCTGTCACATTAGTTAGTTAACTACTCACCAAATAATCTGCCCCAGAGAAAGAGAATGAATTTTGAGATGCTGTTTAAAAGTCAGTATACATAATCTTTCTCCCCAGTCATTCTTACGTTCTGTAGAATCCCATTTCATGCTATTCTCCGGTGTCACACACCCAAAGTCGGATTGGATGATCGCAGCATTGCTCCCAGTCGTAAGACGATTTTGGTCGGTAGCAACACCGAAGTATTTCTTTCCATGGGCTTGGAACCGAATATTAATGCTACTGCTTGTACTTCCACCTGTAGGTGCTGAGGTGGTACTGGTTGCTAAGGATGTGCCTACTGAACTGGATACTGAGCTCGTGACTGCGCTCGTAACTGCGCTTGTGATTACGCTTGATGAAGCAGTCCCTGGGATACATTGAGAATAATCTTTGCCCTTGGGTCAGTATCCCTGACGAACTGAGAATAATGGGTGGTTTGTTACGTACAGGCACTGCTACACGTTAGGGTAAGAGAAAATAAAGGTAGAAAGAAGACTTACTTCGAATATGTACAAACATATCCAGTAACACAAGTTGTTGCTCCGGTCCAACCATTTCCACCACCTTCCATTTTATCAGTACCTTTCAATCAAAATCTCAGCCTGAAACTCACATTGAGACCAAGGAGCACCTTGAGCACTTGCAATATTAGTATTGAAAAAAACAGCAGCTAAAGCGACGAGGACGTGAACTTGATTCATCTTGCAAAATATATTTCAACAAAACAGAACAGAACCCCACTTTGAATTACCCAAAAACCTACAACGAAGATGTGTTATTTATATACAAAACTATTTTTCTTCCAGGAAACGTACTAGAATGCCAAGCTGGATTGCCAAGAATCGCCAAGCTACCATTTTCATCAGGATAATTGTCAGATTGAGGCTGTATTACATTGATAAATATCAAAACCGAAACTCCGCGGCCATAGGCTAAACCTCTATTTCTGAAAGAAGAGTTCATATCTGCAAATTAGACTACCAAGACGCTGAGAAAGATCTGCTATAATCGACGGGCCTGTACCTGAATCTAAGAATCTTGTGATGCAGAGAATGTGCGCTCCTAGACATGAACTTGTATCTTGAAAACTATGTATCTCTTGTCGTTAATGTACAATGTTTCTTTCTCTAATTGTCAGTAGATAGGCTACTGGGTAACGGTCGCTGGACAGCTATGCCTGGACTGCTAAAAATGGGATAAATAGAAATGTATACTACAACTCTACTTCAACCCCACAGATAGAGGGTTTGGCGCCTCTCGGTGTGTATGCATGACCCAAAAAGACGAAATGTGCCTGCGCCAGATCGAGCCTAATTTGCCTTTATCAGCGATACCTCGTCTATTTCGAAGATGAATCGAGGTTATTTATCCGTATCTGGAGATGGTTTTGAGCTCCCGGGCGATGTGGATGTCACTTGTCAGTAACTTCGGTGGCTAGATTGATATTACCTCAAATTCGCACCGGAGTAATAGGAATCCATATAGTTTGCTTTGCATCCGAATCTGTTATTTAAATCTAAATCTGGTATGCTAAGTAAGAACAACGTAGAAGAACATCTACTGCTTTTGGCGCTATTCAGCTCTGAATACCCACTTACTTAATATATTATGCCTTCGCTCAATTAAGCATCTCATAAAGGGCTGTTATTCTCATCTTCATTGCATGTAAGAGACAAGGACAGTCTGTGCCTCTGGCGATAACCTCTCTTTCACAAACCCTCCAATCGCACCTCGATGTCGTCCGTCGGCTGACTTGAGATATGTTCCAACAAAAACTTTAACGTCTGTCACTTCAGGCCAATCGTCCTTGACAATCTTCTTGCAAGTGTTCAATTGTGTAAATCCAACTCCGAAACTTAAATCATCAACGTCTGCTTCAGCAACTATTTCATCTGTAGTAGCTAAATCTGGGGGGTTCTCTAAAAGCTTGAGTAGAGCTTCACATGTCTTTGCCCAACCCTTGACATATTTAACGGCAAATGCTTGGGAATCGGCAAGGGTTTTCGTCAAGGAGATCACGGCAATCTTACGCTCTAGTGGTCGTGTAAGTTGCTGAGTTGTGGGAAGAATGATTGTGAGGTAAAGTGGAACAAAAACACCATCCTGTATTTGATCTGCCTTCTTGATAAAGAAGTCAGTTCCTAAACCTAAATTATCGCGCGCGCACACAAGGTGGTAGAATCGAACAAAACGTCGCTTGAAGGATTCGGATGGCTTGTTTTCTAGGCGAGTGAATAGGATCTGTAAGATTGTAGTGAAGTATTCTTCGATGTCGGAGCTAAATATGTTAGCAATTTGGTTTTGACTGGATGCAAATAAGCTTACGCCTTGCATGAAGTGATGACAGCTTCCATAACATCGAAACCGTACAACTCAGTTTTTGCTTTCAATGTGAGTTTTTGAAAGATACCCAAGATCTGTTCAATTTGGTTATTTGCTACAATGAGAGCTGCTGCCCTAGGTACAATCGACGAAAGCAGTCTGGCAAGTGCAGGAACATTGCCTCTAGATTCCCATAATGCAGGTGTGAGGATAGGCGCTATTAGATGCTGATAGTATTCGGAGAGTGTGCCATCAGGATGTGCCTCGAGAAGTGCGGCAAACAGCTGAAAGACGTAAGGCATGAATTCTAACAAGAGTTAGAATCAATACAAAAGAAAATACAAAGTATCTGGCTGTACCTGCAACATCGTTATGTAGAATTCCAGCAAACGGGCCGTATAGAGCATCTTCAAGTTTTGTTGGTTGTGAGGGAGCAGAGTATCTAGGAAAGTTACTTTCTGAAGTTCTTAACCTGAAGTTCGGAAACTTACTTAATAAGAGCCCCCATTGCCTCGAAATGGTAATAGTAGAAACGAGGGTTACTCGGATTCTTGCAAATGACTTCTGTTATGCGGATAAGGTGCTGCAAAACTTGATCCGTCACTGGGATAACGCGGTCTTTGATGACGATCAATACTCTCATAACGCAGCGCATCAGAAATTCATTTTCTTGTATCTTCTCGGGTGCAGGATCCCTCTGTATGAGGGAGAAAAGATGCTCTAAAAGATCTGCGGAGAAAGGTGCAACATCGTTTTTTCCAAAGATGTGCTGGTTAGAATCGTCCGTCAGGAAAAGTACTCGCTCTACAGCAATTGATGCATAGGTGTAGACCACATAGCTTGAAGATGCCAGATTGTTCACTAGTGGTTGAAAAGCTGCACTCCATTGAGCCTTGGTCAATTGACTTCGGAAGGTGTAGAGAAATTTGATGGCGTCAACCTTCAATATCGGCTCTACCCCTTTATCGGCAATCAAATCATTGGCAATGTTGTTCTGGAAGAATTCAACTATGTTGACCAACGGATTGGTGCTTTTGACACCGTGGGCGGCCGTGACACCACCTTTCGCGGCAATTGCAGAAAATAAGTACACCGCAGTGTCCTTCGATTTCCAGTTGGCATTGGGAGCTTGCGAGAATGCCCCAAGGTATAGTGTAATGTAATGGCCCACAACTACCGTCACCAGTTTTTCAAACTTTTCAAGTAATTTCCGCAGGAAATCGGTTGCTGCTCGGCGCCGTGTGTCGGCATCCGATCCCTCAAGGTCTCTTCGAATGTACTCGATGGGTTCGTCCTCGAACTGCTCCACGTCTGATTCTCTTAGACTGACATTTGGGAGGACAACTTTCTCGACGACCTGACCCAAAATTCCCTCGCTATTGAAATTTTGAGCATGCTTGTCAAGGCTGGCTATAGCAGTCAAGAAGTGTAAAGCCTTGCTGACAAGTATATCGTATTTTGTCTCCGGACCGATAGCTGTCAATAAATTCCACGTGCTTGTAATAAATGGTTCGCATAAGGGTCCGAACGCATCCTCATACTTTTGCATGTATAGTGTCATAACCTCGCATATTCCTGCCTTAACAAACTCCAGAGGTCCGGCTTCGGATTCGTCGTCTGTCACGAGGAGAGGGTTTTCGTATGTCAGATATTTGTGCAAAAGCGATGTGATAGATGCAAGGTTATCTTCGAAGATGGGGGGGAGATCCTGGCAAGAAAGATCAAAGAATATCCTGACTAGTAGACTTAATGTCTCAACATGTTGCTTCAACATCTCCTTGTTGTCCTTGTTCGCTTCAATTTGTTGATCGGTGCTCTGTCGACAAATCAGCTTGTGACAAACCCCCCAAAACATCGGATAATACCCCAAGTAATTGCACGAAAGCGGGGCCGAATTTTCCAAGTACATGATTGACTTCAATAAAAAGATCGTCAGAGGCAAATAGGGGCCTCCAGCGTTTGAAAATCGAATGTGCCACCTGCAAAACACCGATGTTGACTTTGGGATTGTCGGGCGTGAGGCGCAGAATAAGATCCTATAATAACATTAGCAGTTATCGCAAAAAAAAAAAAAGTAATGTGCTGGAATGAAGTAACCAACATCGACCAGAGTATCCCATCTCTGCCAAAAATCAGAGTCGGCGATAACACTGATAGTTTCTCCTAACTGCGTCTGAATGCTGGGGGGGACGGAGATCATAAGTCCTATAAGCTCCTTCTTGATGGTAAACACTTCATGATCTGGCAGTTTATAGTTTCCTTCTTCATCCTGCCACTTGTCAGTGGATTCTTGTCAAACGAGTCAAGCTACCCCACCACATAGTTGAATCTAATAAAATTCTTGAAGCATAGAGCTCCGGACAGTCTGGTATTGAAAGGTAAAGCTTCGGAAGCAACGATACTGAGGAGCAGAAGAGAGAATCCGGGTTTAGTCTCTTCGGCTTTGAGAGCAAGCTCAGCTATAAAAAAGAGTTAATAGATGTAAACAAGGGAACACAAACTAGGCATTGCGAGGTATTATTTACCTTGCTTGTGTTGTCTAGGATCTAAGGTCGCTTGTAGAAGCTGTGCAACTGCATGTAAATCCGCAGCCATGTTATTGTTGTTATTGGAGATCGTGTGTGTTGGAATGACTGAAGGGAGGTCTAGGAAGGCAGACCTGTTGATGTTTTTCGTTTGCATGGCAAGAAACAGCCTTGGCCTTGCAAGGCTGAGATTTATTGTGCCTTATAATGCCTCAGGCACCAAAGACATGCTCTTCCGCTAACGCCGCTTTGAGCATAAAGGGAGGCCGCCTTAAACCCGTGTATTTCCAGAGCGAATAAGTTTAATCCCATGACCACCAAAGAGTGAGAGGCAGCTTACAAGTCAGAAGCAGATATCCATCTGTGTCCTCTTCTTGTGGTGATCCTTCCTCCCGTACCACGCCATAGCGACGATAGTAATCCTCCTAGCGACCCTTATTTATCGAGTTTTTGTGCAACTCTGGGATTGCATTCATGGAATTGAGGGACTCTGTTGAAAATCGCTCTTCCTCCTCCTCGCGGGTCTTATCTGCTCTACGCCAAATCTGCTATGATCCACGAGCAATATCTGCTCTTACCACCACGCTCTAATGCGTGTATTGAGTCTGATGTAGGTTTTGCGCGATGACTGCTATTTTTTGGGGATTAATTATTTTGCACCAAAGCATGAGATGATCTTTCCTACAACTCGACTTTTTCTTTCTTGCACAACGTAATTTACGCACACCCAATAATGCCTCCTGATCATGGAACAAACAATCGCTGATGAATTGCTATCTACAGCGTCCAGAGCCCTGCCAGCGTCCTCGGTCCAAGATTCTATGTCTCCATCCTCTGGTGACGTAGCACAAACACCAGAACCTAAAGCTACCAGTACTCTTGCAAACGTCTTCAAGAGTTTGACTGGTAGTAAAAATAAAGGTCCCAACCCTCCTCCGTCTGCTCCATTTATCCCACAGCTCAACGGCTCGAATCCCCTAAAGAATGCAATCTATGGAGGGCCCCCGAACTTCGAGCTCCTCTACAACCAATTGAACGATGAAAATGATATCGCAGATCGGATTGCTGCTGCAGAAGCTATTCGCAAAGCTGTGGTAGACTATCCACTCAGTAATGTAAGCAATCCCAAGTACTTCTAAAGATCAGCATCTGACATTTGTACCTGGCAGGTTGTGAGCATTTTCAAGAGAGGGAAAGATCTTATAGAGCCGACGAATCCAATCGAAGCCAGGGTTGCAGGATTCAATCTATTGACCGCTTGTGTACAAAATGCATCATCTTCTGATCCCGAACGGCGTTTATACTTTAACTTTCTTACGGCCCCAGCAAACCATGAAGACTTCCACTTACAATTAGCATCCGTGGTTGAATTGGCAAAACATGGCAGAGATCTCTCGGG
Source organism: Chlorociboria aeruginascens (assembly GCA_002276475.2). Lineage (NCBI taxonomy): Eukaryota > Fungi > Ascomycota > Leotiomycetes > Helotiales > Chlorociboriaceae > Chlorociboria > Chlorociboria aeruginascens. Next base: position 11,557 of record NCSK02000312.1, on the reverse strand, counting down.
ATTCAATTATGCTCTCCTCCCTTTACTAACGACATGGTTGAAGGAGACTTTCGCATCAACAACAGCTGCTCGAAAGCAAGCCGGGCGCCAAAATCGACCAGCAAAGGGAAAACCTCCACTCCAAGAAGAAACCAATCTAGCCTTGCTTTTTGTTTTTATTGTGGATGTTATCAAATTCAACTTCAACGTTTCCACTGATGAGACCACTGGACTCCTCATCAATGAAGTGTTACAGATCTGTGTCTCTACTCCTTTGCCAGGCGACTTGAGAGCATGTATCAATGTAATTGATGCCATTATTACTTACGGAGAAATTCCGAGCAAAGTACTCCCAGAGTGCATCACAGTAATCTCGTCCATACATTGCCTTGTTGAGCAAGTGCAGGCAGAAGCATGGCGCTCCTTAAGCAATCTCTGTATATCTCACAACGGGCAGACTGCAGTTACAATTCTATTGGACATTCTCCGGAAACCACGCCCTGAAGAGAAATCCGAAAGACAAAATATCCGCGAAATCCGAGGCGCGGTTTCAGTGCTTGAAAAGCTTTTTGCCAAGAACGCTGAAGATGGGTATCCGCTAGTGCCATTTACCCTTTTGATGGATGGTCTTACAAAAATCGTAGATATCAATCACGCGAAGGTTGATTCTGAGATATTGCACTTGATTTTATCGCTTTTTAACGACGATTGGCCAGAGGTTAAACAAAATGTAATTGAAGAGGATTGGTCTGTCATGTTCGATGTGGTTTTAAACTGCTCCAGAAGAGCGTTGGAGACATCTGATGGCCGGGCAGTCATCAGTCGACCTCGAACTGCGAGTCATCTAGCCATTGAGATATCCAAGGAGACGGCCAATGAGCAGAATGTGGCTACTAGTATGGCACAGACACTTTACAGCCTCATTATTCGAATCGAAGAGCTTCTAAACAATTCTACCTCCAGCGAATTTTTGCAGAGAGACGATTGTATCAAGTTCTTCGTTGGCGCTCACGCTTATCTCCCTGAATCCTGTGCAAAACTTGTCATAGATTACTATAGGGAGTTTCGATGCTGTTATCCGTCAGATGCAGATTGGAAAGAGAACGTCCAAATGATGCTTGGAGCATTCTTTGCAGACCGATCACAACCGACTCACATCCGATTACAAGCTTTGAAAGCTGTAACCGATGTCTTTGAAGTGGTCGAGATGATGGATTCAGATGAAGATCCAGACTGTATTCATGTTTTTGTTAGAGCTATCCTTGACGACATCGGAGACGAGAAAGATATTGCGGTCTTGCAGGAGGCCGTATCATTTGCTGTGGCTGTGGCAAAGACTGCGGACGACACATTGTTCGACTACATTATTTCTGCGATCCGAGGCAGCATCACAAGTGATCGTCTGCAGTCACCGCTAGGACCTCCACCTGGATCTCGAGCTGGTCTATTGAATCGGCCTGAATCCCCAACATCAAATCACTTAGTACAAACCCCTTCAAACGTTGTCACAAAAGGCTTAGTTAAGATATTCATGAGAACCATGGATCATTCTACAACAAAACCATTGCGAGTCTTCGATCAGTTGCTTTGGATTGCTAAGTCTCATGAATGTGAGACTGATGCTCGAGTTTCTGCAATGAAGATGCTCGTTCGACTTAGAGCTGATTGGGCCAATAGAATATTCTTGACACCTTTCACTGAATCTGATGGGCTTGCAGCGTCTCTCTATCGTACCCCGGCATCAATAACGAGAAAACAAGCGGCAGACGAAGCTTCCCAACAAATTCGGCATTCGAAAATCGAAGAAGCTGGCTCTCGCTTGTTAAGGAGTACTTCACTTAGTCAAAATCACCCCCAGGCTCGACAACCGTTTCGAGCGGGTAGTGGTGTGAATAGAACTCTTCAACGAAACCACCAGATGTGGATGTCTCCGGATTCAGATGCCCTACCTGACATTGCCTCTGGAAAAGCCAGCTCGCTACTACTCTCCATTATTGGAGGCAAGGATTCGGATGAAACCAAATTGCCAAGCCAAGTAACCCTAAATATGGGTGCCTATCTTGAGACTATCATTGGGCTTCTTCAACATGGGTGTGATTGGGAAATATACAGCTATATACTTGTCCATCTATCGTCGCAGTTAACTAATCAAGCTCTTTTCAAGGCCGCCACATCACAGATTAACACATTGAGAGGAATGCTGTGTGATCAAATTAAGAATGGCAGCTTCCACGAACCTCCAATGTCTTCTGGACTACGTAAAGCAGACATTGCCATTTGTCTCTTCCAGATCTTGACGATGGTGATGGGTTATCATCAGCACTTTACGAAACTTGAAGATGATGAAATCGTTAGAACCTTTCTTCTAGGTGTTGGCACATGGGAGCGAGCTGCAAAGTGCTGCATACATGCTCTTTCAATATGCTGTCACGAACTGCCTGCTTCGACGAGCAAGGCGCTTGCAACTATCCTGACCAAGATGTCTCAGATCATCACCCAATCTCACGTCGCAGTTCACATTCTTGAATTCCTAGCATGTCTAGCAAGATTGCCAAATCTATATGTTAACTTTCGAGAGGAGGACTATCGAACAATATTTGGCATATGTTTTAGATATCTTCAATATGTTCGAGATCAATCGAGTAAGGATGCACCAAATCGCAGTACCTATCCTCATGCTAGAAATTCAGGGACATCCCTGGATAGTTCTCGTGGACTCATAAACCATGCTGCTGAGAGCAATTTCCAACCGAACACATCAGATGACTTACCGCAGTACGTATATGCTTTAGCTTATCACGTCATTATATTCTGGTTCTTGTGTCTGAAGCTTCCCGATCGTGCTGGTCAAGTTAGCTGGATTTCGAAGAACCTTATTTCCGTGGATGCCAATGGTAAAGAAAAAATCGATGAGCAGGCGCAAGTTACCTTAGATTTTATGCAACGGGTAGCTTATGCCGATGTTGACGAATCGGCTGCAGATCCCACATTTACTCCCGAGCTATTTGGAGAGATATTGAAGAAGCGGTGGATAGTTGGCTACAGCATCGTCACTGTTGAGCAAGCAACAAGAGGAGGTTGGGCTCAGATTACGAAACGTCAACCCTCAGGGACATCGTGCTATATTATACGAGAAAAGTTTACCAGACCACCACCTCACCAAAGCTTACTTCCTGGTGATTCCATACGCGATGTTCGACACAAAGATGCCAATGTTGTTCTTCCAAGTCATCTCTTATTACAATTAGCTGCATCTATTCCACAATCTTATCATTCTATTCGCCCTATCCCGCTCCCTGACGATGATATGACCAAGCGTTCAATAGCAGCTTTTGATCGGAACTTTACGGTCGATGGTCATAAGGTTGGTGTAATATACATTGGCGAGCACCAGCGTACTGAATCAGAGATCCTTGCCAATATTATGGGAAGCAGCGACTACACAGAGTTCTTATCAAAATTAGGTTCTCTCACTAAATTACAAGGTGCGAAATTCAACACCCAAGGATTGGATCGAGAGTACAATAGTGATGGCGAATATGCATATTGTTGGCGTGATCGTGTCACCGAGATCGTCTTTCATGTTACAACTCAGATGCCAACGGATTTAGAGCACGACCCTCAATGTATCAACAAGAAGCGACACATCGGCAACGATTTCGTAAATATTATATTTAATAACTCAGGGCTTCCATTTCAGTTCAATACTTTTCCCTCAGATTTCAATTATGTAAATATTGTCATCACGCCGGAATCTCGAGCTTCTTTCGTAGCTATGAGGCAGCGATCGGAACCTCAAGCCAAGAATTCTTTTTATAAGGTTCAGGTTATGAGCAAACCAGGGTTTCCAGAGATTTCACCGGCTTCCGAGACCAAAATCATGAGTTTGGCAGCATTGCCATGTTTCATTCGCCTGCTTGCTTTGAACGCGTCAGTGTTCTCATTAGTATGGTCGAATCGAGAGGGTGGAGAGCATGTCTCTTCGTGGAGAAACCGATTGAATGAGATCAATCGGCTTCGCGAGAGGCATAAGCCAAGGCCTCCAACGTCTACTCCGACCTCACCACCCGGCACTTCAAGCGGAGCCAGTGAGAGAAATATGAGAGATAGCTACCCCAGTATCCGACGATCATCAGTGGCGAACTTGCTTACAAATGCCAGCGAGTCAAACTCACAGAGATCCTCTATTCTCTCGACCGCAGAAATCGAGGTAGTGCCAGGAGCAGATGAAAGTATGGTTGAGAATCTGGATTTTTCAAGATGGGCGTAATATGTGGAATATGTGGAGTTTGGAATGGAATGGATAGGAGACCAGGAAATACCATAAAAAGTTTTTGATTTTCAAAGTGTTTTCAGTTACTAGCCCTATGATGACTGGCGTTTTCTGATTTGGACGGTGCAGTCTGTAAAATAAGGAGGAGCTTTTACATATTTATCAGGCTGCTTTAAGAACTAGTCTTCGGAGCGAGTTTCCTGTAACCATTATTGTAACTCTTCATCTGGGTGCTCCTACTATGAAAAAAAAAATTATTATATATTTTTCTTTTTTTATGACAATCCATAACTCAAATTCCGAATTCACCATTCCACCTACTTGACCGTGCCTCTAAATACTCAAATTAGACCTCCCGATCAATCAACTACTTTAATCAATTCAATACCGCACCACTATCCAACTATAAATTCTAATCCAATCACACACTAGAAAGTTCCGCGAGATACCATATCACGTGATACTTGCCTACCCAAAGAAACTAAATTTAAATTTCCCTACATCATCTTCTCTTAAAGCCAACACACTACGATTCATAAACCATGAAAAAAAATATAATTGTCAAAAAATGACACCCCTCTCGGAATTAAAGTCCCTCTCCCAGATCCTGCAGCTCTTCCACCACCGCAACAAAAATCAGCACCGCGTCGCGCGGTGGTGGCACCCGTTCTCGGAACTGCGGCGCTGCGTTGCGAAACTTGTGGTTGAGCTGGGGCAATCTCTCGAGGGTGCTGAGCGTGAGGGTGGGAAAAAAGGGATGGGAAAGGAAGGGGAGGAGGAGGAGGAGGAGGTGGTGGTGGTGGTCATGATGCAGCGGGTGAAGTTCCTCGAGGACTTTTTAATCGAGAGGTGTTTTTTGTATGTGTTTTTCTTATTCTTTCTTTCTTTTTACTTTTTTTTTTCTTCTTCTCAATCCATTCCACTGCAATGCAATGCAATGCAATGCAAAGGGTCTGGTTATACATAAAAAAAGGGAGAGGTGGTGTTTCTGATTGAAATTAATGCTTCGATGTAGGGCTTTCTCTACGCTGATGGCCGATTCTCAGTTTGCGGCGCTGGGCTTGTTGTTGATGGGCGCGTTGGCTAGGTTGCGCACGGTGGTGGGGGTCTTGAGCGCTGAAGAGCATGGGAAAGGCCCCGGGCAGGAGGAACGGGAGGTTGTGGGGGGTGGGGAGGTGGGGAGGCTTGGGGATGGGCTTGGGGATGAGGACGTGGATTTTGGTCAGAAGATCGCGAGGGAGGGGGTGGAAGGTGTGAGAAAAGGGAAGAGGGTGCTGGCTTCAGAGGAGGAGGGGGGAGTGGCTGTGGAGATGCCGAGTAAGAAACCGAGGAAGAAAAAGAGGAAAAAGAGGGATGAGTTTGACGATCTGTTTGCGGGGTTGGTTTGAGTTTATTGCGTAGAGGAGTTTGGGATTTGGGGTGGGGTTAGGTGTCGGATGTTACTTCTACAATAAAACGAGATCACATTGCAATGTTTTATGTATGGTTATAGTGAAATTCTGAGGTTTTGAAAGATAGCGAAACATCTGCATTCTAGGGATAGGATTAGTCTGCACAAACAAACGAGAGAAATCAGCCCAACTTGTTGTCTGTCTCCTTCAACACTATATTCCAGAAGAGCAGAATCCGAATAGTGAATATGTTGCGGCATTGTGATTTGATTACCTAGATTATACCGCTGGGGATTTAAGCTATAACACAAAAGCGTGCGCAAGATCTATGCTTCCACTGATCCTGAATGTATTTTATGGTATACTCCTGAACCCTTTCTTCCTTTTCACTTTTCCAAAAATCCTCCCCAGTCTCGCCATCGCCCGTCTTGTGCAATTTACATCTTAAGCACCCCTCCAGGCCGCAGGAATTGGGCCGCAACGCGCGAAAATTGGAAACATAATGCATATCATGTTCGAGAAAACATGGTCGACGATTAGTGGAGGAGGTGGAGCCACTTGAGTAGAGTGCGGGGAAGTTGTGCAGCAATTATGCTAGATTTGGTTTTTGGTGTGTTGGTTGAGGGGGGCCTGGTGATAGAAGAGAGAAAGGTATTACAAGTAAAGATTTGATGAGATATTGGATGTTAATGGAACTTCCCTGCTTGGTTTCTCGGACCCAGGACTCCTTAGACTACTTACCACGGCACTGTGAGAACTGAAGACAGCCATTTTGGTTGTATAGACATTAGGTTGACGGCGGCCCCAAGGGGGTGCCCATGGGGCTCAATAAACAAAATCTGAGATTTTAATCTTAATCAAGCTTTCTATATAGTAACTTTTGTTAATATGTATTTTTATTTAACAAAATATCAGCGAATGGGACTCCTATTAGCGAATGAAACTTATATTAGTAACGAAAAGCAAAATATACTTTAAATTAGTTCCTACTGAGATTCTTTGAGAACCCCGATCAAGTCATTGTAGGAACAATTATGATTTATATTTTTTTTCAGGAGCAGGAACTAGGCTTGAAATAGAAACGTAACCAGGAAAGAATTTGTTATTTTCAATAATAGATCAATCTTTAGAAGCAGGATCTAAACATGACCGGGAGTGAGTTTGTTAATAAATCGATGAAAAACTTAATGTTGTAAATGTCAACCCTTGTGGTGCTTTATCCCCTGTGATGCCTCCTAGATCTTATGGCGTTCCCTGTTTTTACCCCTTTTTCCCCCTTGTATTATTTAGTGCTTATATGTTTGGTTACATTTATTTTATATGGGTTACACACTTATTTCCCATGACTCAGGTTATTTTTATAAGCAGCTCATTTTATTATAAGTAGCTACTTGAAGACCCTCCCTAAAGGGAAAGTGTATATATATATATATATATATATATAGTTTTGTGGGTACAATATTATGAGTCATATAGGGCCACTTCGGCCATGGGAGTACTATGGGTCCACGTCAGGGCATAAGTGGGAATAGCTTTACTTATTGCCTCTTTGGGCTCTATAGCTAAATCAGTATTATTTATATGGGCTAGCTGTGGATCATTAAGATTTACTGGGAGGCACCCCTCGGGGTCCTCCCCCCCACCTCTCTTCTAGCCCTAGACTTCAATACGACTACTTTATATGGAGTTCTCACCAATATAGTGACTCACTTATATCACCACCTTTGGTGATACCAACAGCTTTCAACACTTGAAACAAACACTATAGCAAAACAAGAGGAATAATTCGATTATAACGTGGAGCTGGTAAGAAATCGTATAATATAGTATAGTAATAGGACTTGAATCTGCTTGAAACGAGGTCCTAATTCTTAACGCAAAAGGCGATGAGCAGAGCTACGAAATGGAAAAGAAAAGAAAAGAAATATAGTCCCAGGCGCTTGGTTTTCGAATTGATATAGAAAGAAGCTTGAAATGATGGCAGAATTATCTGCTTGAGCTCTCTCACCTTGCATCTAGCCATGGTGTACGACGTCAGCCTTGGGGGGGTGAGGGGGGGAGTGCAACGCGTACGTGAGATATTACGAATCTTGCCTAAGGAAAGAGAAAGAGAAAATATAAGTATACAACCCCCAGAGCGAAATAAATGTTAAATATAAGGTAAGGTGATTGTCGACCGACCAATCACGTGTTGCGAACTGGCAGTATTAAAATACTGGTCAACGCTTATCAACGTTTATTATGGCCTGGAGATACCTGTAGTATATACGCACAGGAGGAATCCCGTAGTGGCTCTGTGTATATCCTGACCATACTTGGAAGAATGCAGAGAAAAGGGCTTTCCACATATCGGAAAGATTCAAGTGGAGAGGGACGTCATCACATGATATACAAATCACCCACAATTGCCCCGATCCCAAAATCGGCCAGCCCCTCTCATTGGTCTTCTGCAACGGTATGCATTGCATACGGGTACGTGGACAGGACGATAATATGTACTGTGTATGCATAAAATTATGTAAAAATAAGAAGATTCTTAACTCGCGCGGCCGAGGGATGATCCCTACTAGACCAAACCTTAATTCTAGGTGGCTTTCTGCGACGCCCGTGCAAGGAGGTGCGTCTTTAGCTTGATGGGGAAAGAGGTACCAGGGCATTGCCGAGAGGAAGGTGGGTAAGACTTTCTACGACATCTCTCATCATATTCCTTTTCATCTTTCTACGTATCGTTCGGAAGTCGCACCTGCAACCGGACAGACATCCCGAACCGGCCACCGGAGCATATCTCTGGTCTGCAAACCCGGATGGGAGGCGGGGCAAGACGATCGAGTGGAAGAGATCGATGCATGCAGACGTGCTTGTGCCAGACCGGACACAACACAGTCCATGATCACTCGGCGAGCGCACCCCCTGGTGGCGTCAGGGAGAATCTAGAAGGAGGAGAATGAAGCGACATGCAAATGGCAAAAGCCTCTGACTCGCGCGCCACCGCCCAACAAGGGTCACCGTGGGTGCCGGGACAGCATCCCTCGTGTGATTCGATCGATAATCATCACACAGGAGTAATGACAAGAAAATACGAAGAATTCGTCGGAAAGAGAGTCCGATGATGCAGCATGCCTGACGATCCGTGATCGACCTTCGACGTGATTATCCAATACTCAAATAAATCTTCGTAATTTACTGTACCGTGTCAGGTGTGGATCTCACCGGCATAAAGAGGAAAGAGTTTGAGAGATAATAGGTGTTGGTGTTGGTGGTGGTGTTTTTCTTGAATCATATACCGCTCACGGTACGAGGTCAGGGAGGTAAGATGTGATGCGGCCTACTCTACTTTGGCCTCGGCGTCGCATTGTGATCATGTTTATCCTTATCTTTATCTTGATCGTTGCCGCATGGCAGATTGGGAGTTCGCCATCACGCCGGAGATGGCATTTGCCTTGCCTTAGTGACTTTTTATTTGTCTGTGTTACGGGACTGAAGCTCCGGTCCAAGAGGGAGGGACTTACTTAGCAGCTACCGTTATGTCGGAAGCGCTACTGCTGCAGATGGAGATGGGAGATGGGAGATGGGATGATGGGTGATGGGTTGGTTGACAAGCCAGATCTGACTCCCCCCCAAGCCCAAGAGCCCAAGCCATGTCATGCTATGCTATGTCATGTCAGCATCCATCCATCCCTTCGCCTGATGGTGTTCGATGGACGATGCGCGTGCAACCCAACCGTTACAGGCCCTGGGACGAGAACCCGTACTTGTATCCCCTCAACTCCAACTTTTACACGTGCACACTGCACATACTATGAGTACACACCCACTTTCGCCACTCTCGCACCACTCGACAGCATATTGGCGGTCAAGACTCCTCCTTCCCACTTCCCACTTCCCACTTCCCACTTTTACCGGCCTGCCCGCCGAAGGATGATGTGGGCAGGTCAGGGTGAAGTCAGACCCTGGTGTGCGACATCTGTAACTGCGCTTCCAATGCCTTTATATGCCGAAGCCTCTTCCTCCCAAAGCAGCGCGAACGTTGCGGGAAAGGATGGTCAGCACGCCAGATAGGGTAGAGTAGGGAAGGGAAGGGAAGGGAAGGGAAGGGATGGGATGGAATGTAAACCCGCGGCTTACCTCTTGGCTCGTACAGGATGACCAATTTTGATATGGGACCTACAGTTCCATCGGCGAGCGCGGATACGGAAAGGCCGTTTTCGAACAGCATCCGTTTCTACGTATTTCGATGTTTTTATATCGATACGACCGTCTGGACAAAGGCTGTGATCCTCGTGCTACGGGACGCAGTGCGGTAGGTCCGGTATGGTTGCAGCACCTCTCCGATTTGCGACTTTCCTTCCGAGGAGATCGCTTGCTTAGGTTGAAACGCGTTCAGAATCCTTGCATAACTTAATATATAGATCCTGTTAGTTGGCAGCTAGACACATCCCTAGCTAGTGTTGCTTGTATAATTCAACGTCCACGGTACTAAAAGCTGCGACTTCCTTCGTGGAGATGTCCAGAAGGACAGCAACAGGACCGAGGAATAAAGCATCCGCAGCACCACCACCGCCAGGAGATGATGGAGCGCCACGAAGGCGGGGGCTGCTGAAAGGAGTCAAGCCCGTCGTGAGCAGCCAATAAGTGCGGACCGTATTCCCAAGGACCACCATCAAGGACCCGCATTATCAGATGGGACGGAAACCAGGGCGGTAAAGCACCCAGATCTCTGAGCGGTAAGAAACGGAGGGAGAGGAGCATGACCAACGGGTGTTCGTCCACACACATAACTCATCATCGGCGTCATCCTCGTCACAAGGAGACAATAATAATCATCGAGGCGGTCAGAAGAATGGATGGGCTCGTCGTCGCTCGTCTCTGAGTCGGTTGCCAACTCATCACCAGCCCTGCAGTGACCCCATACCTACCTACCTACAATCCGTAAGAACCAGGACAAGAATAGAGAAGTGTCCTGTGCAGGCGTACGATGTAGAGACGAGAAGATGAATGAAGAATTATTATGAATTATGCGACAGATCCTCCAGTCCTCGGGGGGTTCTCTTTGGCGGGGGGACTCGATTCCTTGGAGATCAAATCAAATCAAATCAAATCAATCATGACATGACTGACACAGCCGTAACCGAAGCTCTCCCTCTCTTCCCTCTCTCCTCTTCTCCCGGGGCCCTGTTTTGACGAATGTGATTCGCTAAGGCACGAGAAAACCCACTCCAGTTTTGCCCCTTTATTGTGGTATTATGACTCGTGACAACTGCAAGTATGGCCTGAGTTGAGTAAGATGGGGCTTTTGGGTTTTGGGTTTTGGCTTTTGGGTTTTGGCTTTTGGGTTTTGGCTTTTGGGTTTTGGCTTTCTGGCTCTTTCTGCACTTCCGGCTCCTGGGCTTCTGGGCCGGGGCTTTTGTTTTGTTTTGCTTGGGTCTGAGCGGATCAGATTTGCATGATATGGCACTGGAATGATTCTGCGTAGCTGTAGACGAACACGCTACTGTATCGGGGAGGTTTTCTAACCACCCATGCCCGCCTGCGATGCCTGCCCCAGCGCCTCAACACCGCAGCCTATTGACGCTCCTCATCTCCCCCTCTCAACCGTCAATCGGGCCTCTGTTCTGGTGGCGCTAACGTATCTTCAGGGTAGAAACATGGACATGGACATGGACATGGACATGGACCATCCCTCCCCCCCCCCAGCCAAGACCATTTGTTTATTTTCCCCGGGACTCACGTCTCTTTTCGTGTACAGTCTCTTCGTGTACTGTCCCCTCCTTCGTACGGTGACTTTCCCTGTCCCGCCTGTACTTGTACATGTCCACGCCATTTGTATCTTCTCCCCTCCTCCCAACCCAACCTCGGTGACTTTGTTGTTTGAGGCGCGCTCTCGTGGGTGACATCTCATTCCCCCCCCCCCATT
>NCSK02000311.1:0-30656 GCA_002276475.2 Chlorociboria aeruginascens | reverse complement strand
GAATCCAATAACTAATGGTGGGACGAATACAGTAGGTGGTACCTTCGTAGGACCATCACGACCCCGATCCGACTGGAACCCCGATCGACGCATAATATAGGCAGCCGGCAATTGGCATAGCGAGCGTCCTGTAGACGGTAGATGGTTGTATGGGCTATACAAACGTGGCCACCGCACGCCAGCTTTTCCCGAGAGTCGTAGCTGAACGCCTTGGATCCCTGGACTCCGGCTTCTTGACCCAATGCCAAATGCGACCCTGCTACCAGAATAGAAACTTGTAATTTAATTAACACGTTTTGCTCTTGGATAAATCTGATCTACCGTGCCTAGCTTACTGACCCCTTTAGAGGTAGATGCTCCACCTATAATCGTTGCTTCTTCTGTCATCTAGTCGCGTCACAACGTCTAGATTCTTTGTCTGTCGGTTGGTTTCACTAATATCTTACACCCATCCCTCGAACTTTCACGTCCCACCCGTCGCTCCTCGATCCAATGATGGCCCTCGTACCAGGAGAAAAGTAGCCATGCGAGTGATCAGTCCCACCATCCTGGGATACTAAGAAACCAGACTGGATTGGGTATGTATTGCGATCAGAAGGATGCCGATCACAGTAAAATCTACCGTCCTGTTCCCGGAGACCTGGACGGATCCAGAAAGACCACAAACCTAAATATCCCAGGGACCCAGAGATCGACAATCTAGGACAAAACTAATAAATTGAGGGACCGCCCTTCAACGACTTCTCTACGGAGACTTCCATCTTCCATGCCACCAACAACATCCCAACTTTGATGCATCCCTCACCAAGGTCCAAGATTCAGGAATGGATCGCAACGGCACAGCTCGAAAAGGCCAGGGTTGACACTAACCCGTCCGAGATGGCTTGGTTGGTTAGCTTGGCTACCATCATCCGGGCGCAAAGTTTATTAGAGTAAGCTCGAGAGAAGGTTTTGCTGACTACTTCGTATTATTCACGTGAGAGATTGCTCCTTGATGGTGTTTGGTGCAAAAACATTTGGGCGTCATTAGCTCTTACATGTACCTTCGGATGATCTCCATATCCGTATTCGCCATAACCAACAAAGCCTCCAGATCCAGCGAGTGTATCCAAAGGTTGTGCCTCGAGTATTTCACTCATTCCAAATCCGAATTCCGATTCGAAATCTGGAATCTGGAATCTGGAATCTGGAATCGGAATCTCACCTGGAACTTCCGCCCTGGAGCGAATCGTGGGAAGTGAAACGAAGCGTGGCCATGCTTACCTATACTACGGTTTAATGATCCTCTCGATTTCTCTCCCCCAGAATCAATAAGCGGCAGTCATTCTGCATCCATGAGGCCATGTGCCGTCCACCCCAATTAGGAAAGGAACAGGGAGGGAATTCCGACTGTGCCACGGGGAGAGCATGGGTCCGCCACAAGATAACCGTAATAATACTGTAACACCTCGAAGAAGGAATAACGTGATAAAAGGAGGTCTTTGATGGGTGCCACGGGTGCCACGGGTCAGCCACGATACAACAACGCACGATGCGGCGTCTAGATACGGAGTATGTATAAGATGGCATGCGGCGGTAAGATGCCGATGTGGGCAGACGGGAGATCGAGTGCCGGTTCTTGAACGTACTGTACTGTAATCCTGAGGTACGCTGCCTCCCAAGACGGCAATGCCCTGGTTGTCCATCCTATCCCCGACAAAGGCCGTTTTATTTCGGCGATGAAATCCCTGACGTGGTGGGATGGATCCCTCTCACACCGCAGAGGCCCGCCGGTAGAGCTAGGCAACAGTAAACAGCACAGTCGTATTCTTCACCTCGACGGCACTCTTGCCTTCGGAAGACAGTGCAGGACAAGGAAGAATGCATCAAGGGCCGGCCAACTTGCAAAACATGAGCAAGCATGGCAATCCTGCGGTCTCGTCCTCCAGAACTTCTGGGCCTTACCTCACCTGGCCCTGGAGCTTTGAAGATACAAGTAAGTAGCAGCCGAAATGCCGTGCAGCCACCATTCATTCCTATTCCCCATCCCGGGAAGAAACTTGGTTGTACCGTACCAAGTCGGACCTCGTCCAAGTACTGTGCTATCGCCAGGGACGGCCTTGTACTGCGTTGTGGGTTGTGAGTGGCTCATATACGACCAATAATGGCCTTCCAATACCCGAGCCGACTCCCTCACGCGATGCAAGCGATGATAAGGCGAATGTCCCGTGCAGCGCAGCATCTAAAGATAGAAACCAGCGTCCCAGGAAATGGGGTAAATGCGTGCGGTAGAGAAGGAGAGGGGGGGGGGGAGGGCAGGGAAGGAAAAGAACGACGATCGGCGGATGCATCCACCGGTTGCCGACTTTCACGTTTCATCATCTTGCACGGCCTTTTGCACGGCCTTGGCTTGCTCACCTCAGTCCCGTGCCGTGTCACGAGGTCACACATTGTCTCCCTTATCATTATCCGTGTCCGTATCCGTATCCGTATCAACGGCTTGACGTCGTCTCTCCCTCCCTCTCCCCTCCCTTCCCCTTCTCTCTCGTCTCCTCTCTCTGCTTCTCCGCCTCCCCCGCCGTCCCTCTTCGCTCTTCAACCCTTTCACACATCATTCCCAAACCGAACAGGGATATTGTTCTTGCGGCGTCATTCGACATATTCGTCTAAATTGTCCCGAAGAGGAAGTGCCTTATGAGATCTGTGGGGAGTGGCCACAGCGAATCACGGCATATCCGATGTCCCTCATTCGGTAGTGCGCCAACATGGGATATACCGATTCATGCTCGACTTACGGCACTTAGCATCTCCCTGCCAATCAGGGATGAGTAGAGGACGGCACGAAGCCCTCCCAACCCCGTTTGTCCTCGGAACTAAACATGATGTGAGGAGACGCGAAGACGCACGGGAGTTTCAAAGGTGGAATGAAGAAGCTGTCAAGGGATGGAAGTTACCGCGGTGGGACGTACAGGTCTTTGCTGCGCTGGAACTGTCCTGGAACTGTCCTGGAACTGTACAATGAAATCGAATCTTATTCTTATGTCAGGCCCCCTCCCCCCCACTACAAGGAAGCAGGCAATAGGAATCATCATGGAACCCCGAATTTCTGTACCCTACTCCTTCATTATGTCTTTTTTACGTCAAAATGAAGTCCTCTCATTTCCCATCTGCCGAGCCGACCTATCACAGAAGCCGTTTCCAAAAATAAAACTGCGGCAACGGCGCTTCGACCATCGAAGTTCGGCTCAGAAAGTCGTTGAGGCTCCGGGATGCAAGAATCTCTGGAGGGTTTTGACATCTGCAAGTTGTACGTGCATCATAATCAGTCCAGCAAACGGCTAGGACCGTTTGTTCCTTGAGCTTCAATAGAAAGTCTCTCCTGCAACGACGGCCGTTTTTTGTTCATGCATTTGTTGACCTTCGAGATGCTGGAACGAGAAGTCAACCCCGCCGTTGCGGTGCGTCAATACCATGTCTTCATTAATACCACGTCTCAGTGTCATCGGCTCCGGGCCGCTTCATCCTATCCTTTCTATCCTTCCTAGTTGGCCTTGTCGCCATGTGCTCTGGCCATGTGGTCTTAGGCGATCCATAAGGCGGTGGGGTTGTGTGTGTGGTTGTTCGTGGTTGGATATGCAAGTGAGATTCATGGATCTGATTCCTTCACGTGTCGGCTTGCCGAGCTTGATGACGGCAGAGAGAAAGATGGTGAAGCATATCGTTACATTGAATTGGTGACCTCTTCGCGCGCGACTAAGAGAGCGGCCAGCCATGGGTACAAGGACAATTATCGTATGCCATCTTAATTCTATATTGCCTGTTATCGGGGAGAATATGACATATGAAAGACAGCATTGTCCATTGCAGAGTACAGTCCATATACTGCTTCGCGATCCTTTCTTATAACCATTCTTATTTCCGAGTTCCTACCATCTGCAATGCAGAACGGCATTCTAGAATACATGAACTGCGCAATAATAAAAGTACGAGCAATCTAGAACCACCATCCTCATCTACACCGACATCGAGATCATCTCCAGTCGTCAAGATGGAAGCGTATAAACCTTCCATAAACCCTGCGGGCACACGGGAGAAGGATGGGGATACAGATATGGCATGTATCCCCTCATCCACACAAAACGTAAGCAGAAGGATTCCCATCCCTCCCGACTACACGGTGAGTGAGTTCAACGACCACCATTCTGGGACTCGCCATTCGTCGCCCTCTGCCCCTCCAAAACGAGGCAATCCTTCTGTGATACTTACATGGCGTACATACAACAATTCCACGTGTTCCCCCAAGCTTACATGTCACCCTACAGTAGCCATAACCGCTTCCATCTCGTCCCGTCCATTCCCGCTTCTAAATCCGGAGCGCCGCCTACCTTCTCGTGGAACGTATGTCACCAGGTAGCCATGGGAAGGGAGAGGCGTTTGGGGCGACGCGAATATAAAGCATTTAAACCCATGCTTTTCGCCAACAGATAAGCTTGAAATTCCTTCCTTAGGGCTTCGGCTTCTGTTTTCCGCGCGCTGGATCTGCAGAGGAATTGCGTACGGTACCATACGGCACCTACTTGAGGAGCGGTGAGCTTGAAAGCTTGAAGGTAGGTGATCCTGAATCCTTCGCTTGTTTGGAAATTAGAACTCTAGATGTTGTTCGCTGCCCGTCTCGTTTCCTTCCTTAGAGCCGAGGGAACGCGCCGTGACTCGCTGAGCTTGGAGATTATGTGTATGTGTGTGAGTGTGTGTGGGTGTGTGTCAATAAGTGTGTGCTGGCACCCGGAAACCGCCTGCTGACTCGCTGTCATCGTATATTTTTAATTTCTGTCACCCTGCTGCTGTGATGTTGGTGGTGGTGATGGTGGGGGAACATACCTATTTCCGTGCCTCCTATTTAGGTAGGTATCTAAACGAGGATTCCAATTAATGGAAAAAACAAAGAAAACAAAATGAGGGAGAGGAACTCTCCCTTTCTCTCTCATATGCTCCATACATACTTCATGTTTCATAATATATTTTATTCTTATTCTTATCCTTATTCTTATTTCTGCACCTGTACCCATAAACAAAAAGCAACAGCTTGCTTACTTCTATCTATTCTACCTCGAGAAAATCAAGTTTTGCTCTTTCTTTTTTTCTACATCTCCAGAATTTTATATTTTGTCATGAGCTAGTCCACCATCTACGCAGTATGTATGTATGTATGTATGTATGTATGTATGTATGTATGGGGTTCTGTATGTATGCATGTATAGCGGCTGGTAGTTCATTTGGTAGGCAGGCTAAGTTACTGCGTTCTCACATGCATGAAGGAAGGACGCGTTGCCATAGAATGCAAAGATGCTAGATCCTCTAGTTCCGGTGAGCGTATAGGTGCAAAGATAGACGTCCCGTCCCGCTTTCTTTAATATTATGGTGTTGGAAATTGGGGCTTTAGTGTGTTTGGAGTGTAAGGCTGTTATTTGCTAGGCCGATTGTCGGTATCCACTTGACTCGTGGACGTATGTATGTATGTACGTGTGTGTGTATGTGTGCGTGTGTGCGTGCGTGCGTGTGTGTATGTGTGTTGGTTCTCGTTCAATGATTTGTGGTAGCTTAGGATGCAAAAATTGACTAATATATGGAGTGGGTATATAAGATAGTAATAATACGCTAGCTAACTATTGGCCAGTAATTATTTTCCTTTTAAAGTACCAAACTATTATATTGAGCTATATTACAGCATTGGTATAAATTTTTAATAACTTATCATGGTATGTATGTATAACCTGCTTCACATAAAGATCCAATCTAGATCCAGGGTATATATAGGAATGCTAGCTCCGGAGTTTATTCCCTCTATTTATAGAGGGGCTATACTATTCCGCCCTGTGTTCTCCTATCTCCGTCCTGCATTTTTCCTACGGCGTAAAAAGAGAGAGGACTAATAAATTCCGAAATGCCGTGCTTGTTGGTCCTAGTTCTAATAAGAAGTAGTTTTATTTACATTTCTTTGGTGGCCCCTGTCGTCATCTAGCGGGTCTGAGTCACATACTCTCTCAGGCGTGCTCTATTCTTGGAATGGATGGTTTTCGTGGGATGGGATGCGTATGTTGTGTATGTGCTGTGTGTGGAGTATAATATCATCACACCATTTGCTAAAAATAAATCTTATACTTACATATTGCTCTGCCTTACCTGGTTTTGCTTTTCCTATCCGTAACGTTACTGCGGCGGCGGTGACGGCGGTTAATGCGGGTAACCAGCATAAAACATACAAGTCTGACTTGAAGCTTGGTAGGCTCTGTGACCCAATAGCTCAAAACAAAGCCTCGGATTTAAAGATCTCTTTTTTTTTTTTTGTCTTGCTTTTTGGTTTTGGTTTTGAGCCGTTGGAATTTGGGGAGAAGGGAGAGTGATAAAGGGTATAGTACTCTGGTTGTTTTTGCGTCAATAATAGTATATGTATATTTCTTTTCTAACTTTCTGTCTTACCCCCCGCCCTCCCCTCTTTTACAGGTGAAGTGAGGCTTACAATACTCCCTGACCACAGAATATCTCCCAAAAGTTTCCTGGCTACAGCCAGAGTTGGCTCTCCTGTTCCTTTCTGTGGTTCTACCCTATACCCGATACTATGCTCGAAGCTTACATATATTATGAGAATGGATTTTGGTGATATGGGTTTGGGGTGTGACGATAGGTCTAGAGTGAGTATAGTTGAGTTAAAGCATATCTCGAGGGGATATATAAAAGTAAAGAGAGGTTCTTAAAAGCTTAGTGGCAAAATATTAAAGTGTTGTTATTATTATAGAGGAAATAAGATATCTCAAGATTTCAGAGAACTACGTTGGCATATTTTTGAAGCTTTTAGAAATATATTATAGTTTTGATTTTATTTTTATCTTTTATCCTTTATCTTTTGTATTTCTTATGTATGTTATATTATTACTTAATAAAAGTTTTGGCGTCACCAAGATGATGATTTATTTGCAAATAGTTTACAAAGAGGTAACCAAAAAATGATATTTATTTTGTCTAAAGTAAGAAGAGAAGTGGGAGAAGGGGTCCATTAAGTACCCAAGGGGTGCCTCCCAGTGAATCCTAATAATTTACACCTAATCCTTATGATTTACACCAAATGGGTCAGGGTGCCCCAAAGGAATATAAGTGAAGCTATTCCCACTTATGCCCAAGATTGGTCCAGACGACCGAAGTAGACCCTTATGACCCATATTATTATGCCCACAAAAAGAAATCATAACAATATTATAAAATCATACTTATTCACTTGAGAATTATTATGTTTTTATATTTAATCTGCCCAAATTTTTCTCTATTTTCTAAACATTCTAATGATTCTTATCTTTCACAAACCCCAAAAGTTTTTTTTGGTTTTCTTTTACCTTTGAACCAACAGGTTCTAAAGCCTATTCCCAAGGACCTGTAGCCTAAGGCTCATTCCAGGGCACGCTTCAGGGGTTCCAGGGTCCCCAATATAAGAATTCAACATTAGTTATGGACCAGAATAATTTCGAAACATTATATTATTTTTTGTCGAGCTTAAAGAGCGTATAATCTCAAGGTTTCTGTTATTATAATATAGTTCTAAATAACGAATTTAGCATTATTACCTAGCGTTATTCGACAGAGGGGTTCTGAAGAAAGAGCACAGCAAGCATTTGCCGTCCAAAATCTAGATAGGAACGAAATGATTTTTTAATATTGAATATATATAAAGGCTCTGCAGGGCGGCTGGAGTCATTAACCA
Source organism: Chlorociboria aeruginascens (assembly GCA_002276475.2). Classification (NCBI taxonomy): domain Eukaryota; kingdom Fungi; phylum Ascomycota; class Leotiomycetes; order Helotiales; family Chlorociboriaceae; genus Chlorociboria; species Chlorociboria aeruginascens. The sequence goes on along the minus strand of NCSK02000311.1, from coordinate 22,927 downwards.
GCCAACCAACCACCAGTGATCCCAGTGACCAATTCTTGGCCTAGTTCCTTGATTCTACGGACCACATACTGGCCTGGCCTCTATATTTCTGACACATCCGTTGAAGTATTGTCACATAAGAGGTGAGATCGTGGGGATTGACTCATTCGTGGTCTCCCGAGAGGTACAACAGGGCCCTAAATACAAGGTAAAATAGAGGGAAATCAGGCGTAATAGTAGGAAATGAAGCCCCACATGTCGATGCTTGACCGAATCGTGATAAATAAGTCTGCAAATAGACACCAGTGGCAAATGATACAATACTTAAACCCTCCAGCTTGTGTCAGAAGTAGCCCCAATGCAACCTTTTTCGATATAATATTTCTTATAAAAATGAACTCTGGAGCGAGAAAAACAGATCGAAGTTCAAGAGGAACTGATCTAGGTGGCCGCAATCTACCTCCAGGATTGAGTCAAAGAGTAAAAAATGCTATGGAAAATTACCTCCTCATGCTTTGCGAAAATCCTAAAGTTGTTTCTCGCAAAGATTACCTATCCCTGGGTGGAAGTCTTCAATACTATATCTCCAATATGAAAGCCGAAGGATTTGCTACCTCACCAGGTCCCCCAGCCTGTATTTATTATACCACAGCAGAACATGTCGAAGCATTAGAAAAACTCAAATCGAATTCTATAAACCTGATATTAAATAGCAATACTGCAATTCAGCTAGCATATATGTTAGCATACCACGATGTTCTGGGAGATGACAAATTGAAAAAATTAATATCAATTTCGAGACAAACGGCTGGGGATCAGGCACGTGTGATGTTGGGTCCACCTACAATGGCAACATGGAAAAAAGTTCCAGTTCCCAGTACTACCACCGACACCAAACATCTAAAAGAAGGTTATGTAGTTCATATCATCGGTGCTAAATACTCAGGGAGGTTCCACCCCTCGTCAGACCTCAGTACCATTTATGCTCTATGCCTTAGAATAAATGAGGATGGACCCTTATTTAGGATATTTAATTCTAACGGACCATATGATATAAGCGAAGCCAACCTCAAACGGAAGGTAGTAGAAGCGCACGAGCAAAGCTTGACATTTGAAGATTTATTCATTATATACAATCGCAGAAATCTTCCAGAGAGCCAAAGGGTTCCCAGAGAGGATGCAAAAAGAGACTGGACGGCCCTGTGTGAGACGAACGGAGAACAGAACTGTGTCTCTAGATTAAAGGAAGCAGAGTACTATATGCAGAACCAGCAAAAAAAAGCATTGGAAATAGCTAACATTATAGTTCCCCTACAATTTAGAAAACCAGAAGATGGATACATAGGTGTATTTATTATTTATAATGTTCTCCGTTATATCAAGCTTTGAGGATAGACTCGATTGACCTCATTGCACTCGATCATCAATAGCTACTCGAGGACCCTCCTAAAGGGCCAGAATCAATTCAATCTCCATTCTCACTCTTTAAGAATAAAAGGTCCAACAGAAAGACTCAAGCTAAAGAGGGAAATGGAAATGGCTTATATCAAGACTACCAATCGAAGAGTTGTTTCTAGTGGGGCATCAGGCCATGCGAAAATTCGAATATTTGAATATTTATAGATTACCTATGCATAGGGCAGATCGGGGCGGGCCCGCTTCCTAAGCCCTGTGGGTACCCGGACCTACTCGCGTAGCCTAAGTTTAACCAGGTCTACAGATCTATGCTCAAATTTTGTAGCGTTTTAAAAACGCCTATAATAATAATAATAATAATCTTACGATCGCGAGTAAGTTGATAAGGCGAAATCCGTTACAAGTTATTGTCAGCTCCTAGTGAACCAACCAGGCTATTTCCAACTATCTTATCAACCCAAAACATTTCTTAGCAAATCCAATCCTAATATACGAGTACCTCCATCAATATTCCCAATCAAAGCTTGCTTATAGCCCTCCATCCATTGCATGCGTTTCCCAGCTCTGAAACCTCTTTTTATGTGCCCTACAATGCCTTGATTTGCATGCTACTTGACTTATATATAAACCGTCATTTAATAAGAAGATTATGTCTGTGGGTACAATATTACGAGTTATATGGGGCCACTTCAGCCATGGGAGTATTATGGGTCCTTCTCGGGGCATAAGTGGGAATAACTTCACTTATTGTCTCTTTGGGCTCCATAGCAAAATCAGTGTGATTCATATGGGCTAGCTATGGATCATTAGGATTCACTGGGAGGCACCCCTTGGGTATATAAAGGGGTTCTCCCCCCACCTCTCTTCTAGCCCTAGACTTTACAATTGAACAATAATTGACCCTCTGATATGATCTAGATCATTTCTATCACCACTTTGGTGATACCACTTTGGTGATACCACATTGTTAATATTCTCCCTCAAATCCACCACGTCTTGGAAACGAAAATGCAATCTTTTAGATTCCTATTTAATAATTATAAACCCACTTATTTATAAATTCTTAATATTGCTGAGATTTTATCAAAAGTTTCGCTGCTTATTTATATTTTATCTTACCTTATTCTATCTTTTTTTATTTAACGGCAGTAAATTTTCTTCAAGATGGAAATAATTTGTTATTTATATTTAAGTCACTATTAATTAAATCAGAGACAGGAAAACAATGCTATTTGAATTCCCTGAATTACATTTGCCTTGAAATAACCGATTTATTTATTCCGTTTTAACTATATAACAACACATATGTATATAACCGTTTTCCAAACGCCTCTTACCCCATGCTCTGTTATGCTATGCAATGTCCTCCCATTCCCATTCCTCTTCCCATTCCTATTCCTATTCCCATTCCCATATCCATGCCTATTTCTGTTCCCGCTCCATAAAAATGCTAGCACTCAAAACGCCTCTGCCTATTATCCCCCCCCCCCATCTATCTATTTTCCCTCCTTTATGCATCATGTCGATATTTATATTTATATTTGTACATCTCGACATTCCAAGCACCAGAATACCGATTATCCCCAACCAAAATACCATCCAATAGCCCACCCAGACCACACCGCACAAAAAAAAAAAAAAACAAAAAAAGGAAACGACAAATCACTCCACGCCCAACACCTCCTGCAGCATAACCAACTGCCGTTGTAACTCATCAGCTTGCTGTCTAACAATCCGGATCCCGCTCTGCATGCCGCCTATCATCCCATATACCGCGTTCCGCTGCTTCCGATTCAGCGTATCGATCAGAGGTCGGTTGTCTCTTGCGCGGCTGTTTCGGGGTGAGGATGGGACGGTGGTTGTGGAAGTGGTTGTGGCTGTAATTGTGGCTGTGGCTGTGGATGTCGATATTGAGCGTGGATCGGCAGTAGTTGTGAATGTGGGGGATTGTAATATGATGTGGTTTGCGGCTTGGGAGTGGGAGTTGGAGTGAGGGTGGCATTGATTGTGGGTTTGTGGTCTGGCAGCGATGGTGGTTGTGGGAGCATTGTGACGAGGCGTATTAGATGATGGCTTGGAAATAGTCTTTAGGTGGCTGTGCGGTGGAGGGGTACTTTGGCTATGGGATTGACTTGGACCGACGCTGTAGGTAGGTTGGATATATGGACTTTGAGAGGGATGAGTTGGGCCCACTAGTGCGTGCTGAACTTGTGTCCGTCGTTCGGGGTAGGTTGATGGTGATGGACTGATTCTTTGGACAGGTTTGTATATTGATGGTTGATTCTTAGGCGGAGAATACCGTTTGGGCTCATCTTCTTCATGTCGTGGTATATATTGTGGTTGTGAAGGTAAAGGAGTTCGGCTTGTTGGTGGGACGGAATTCCATCTATTGGCAGGAGGTTCGGCTGCTTGTTGTCTTGGTTCAGAATATGTTTCTCGAGCTCTTTTGATGGGAGATCGGCTAGAGATGGGGTTTTGTTCGGGGGACACGGTGGCGGACATGGAATCGAGTTTTCTCTTCGAATAGGATAAAGGCGATATTTTATCAGGAGAGGGACTGCGTAGGTGACTTAAATCCATTGTTTCTCCTGCTGGACTCATGTCTTCCCGTCTTTGAAGTGCCCTCTCCGCTTTAACCATATGCTCTGGGGGTGCACTACTATAGTCGCTCACATCCTCGAAGTCATCTTGCTTTGTTGAATCATCGAGTCTCCCTGTTCTAAATCAGTCTTTGTACCCCTAAAGTAACACATGCGAACACACCTTCGGCAGCCATTCTCAAACTACAGGTATTCCCCCTCGAGCCCATCTGACAGGTCGCACAAGCACCAAAGAACCACCCGTCTAATGTAACACAGAGCGCAAATCGTCCAACCCCACTAGCACAATGTGTACACTTTGGATCATTCACTTTCCCTCTTGAAGCCAACAAACAAGCACCTCTTGTCTGACCCCGTGGACTTTCTGTCGATCTCTCTACTGGCAAACTCTTCCCTGCATACCACGGCATTGGTCTCACTTCTGGTAAGTCTCGTAGTAAATTGAGAGCATCGGCGCCGATTCCTGGTCTCCCACCACGTTTCCGTTTGGGGGGTAGAGGGGCAGCAGGATATTTGATTGGATCGGCGACGTCAAAGGTGCTCATAGTAGGTGTTGCAGTTGGAGTGAGAGGGTTTGGCCTGGGGGCATCATCTTCGTAGCAGATAGGTAGGCCGTCTTGCACGGTGATTGAGTCATGAGCTTCAGACATGCTTTGCGCTTACATGAAGCGCTGTGGAGGAGTACGCGGCCGAGGTATTATAGTCGAGTCTCTCCGGGGAGAGGAAGAGGGAGGGATTGTTGGATATCATCATGTTGTTCAATAGATTAGGAGACGTCGTCAGCCACTCGCCCGAAGAGCGAGAGATGACAACCGGAAGTTCGTAAGATAGCTCGTATAACTTAAAGGGTTATTGGTCGGGTAGGGTAGGGCGGACTGTAGGGTACGGGACACGCATAGCCTTCAACCTTCAACCTTCAACCCACAACCTTACCATAACAACAATACTGTAGGAACAACAACCACATTCGTCCATCTATCCGTTCCTACCACATAACATACAGTACTTATGGGTCGCATATGCTATGGCCACCAGGGCCTATTAGCTTACGCGTTCCATCCTTCGCCCCGAAATAGTATAAATTCCGACCCTTCATGACCCGTTCCAACAATTATTTCGAGAAGCCTCTGTGCTATCAAAATCTTCACACTTTACCACCATCCATGTTTTGGAAATGTACATTACATGTACTGGGCCTCTTTACGTACTGAGTGTTGCTGTAGATCTTGCGCTCCGCTGAATCCTCCAGCTATTCCAGTACGGGGCAAGCAAAACAAGCCTTTTACCGCTCCCTCTACTATCGATGAAATCCTGTCGGCCACCTTACACGTAACTGCACCCGCGAATAGCCCGAGCACTTACTAGTTTTAAGCTCATCGTGGCTATTCAATCCATCATGATGGCCCGGTGGGCTACGGAACTATTGGAATGGGACTTTCTTTATAGACTCCACATTCATCAACTATTTGAGTGGTAGTTCCTTCAAATAAGTTGGTTCGTTCCTTATTGACACCTTTGTTTTATGGGCCTGCCACGTTGCAAAGGATTGGATCTTGTCACCTCGAACTTATGCAGAGTGGACGGTATATACACCAACATATTTTATTTCAATGAAGGATATACAAGCGTGCTAGTGAATACGTATTCCCTTGCCATGGAAACCGTATTGGCCCCATTACCTTGGTCTCGCGTACATTATCAAACCAGCCAGTTAATTTCTCAATGATTCAATTGTTGTCATGTAATTTTTGAGGTTGGTTTTTATCAATACCATGGATGATGTAGCATCCATCAACCCAAATGCACATTTCCAAAACGAATGTCGCTCACAATGCCTGGAACGTCGCACCCGAGAACCGTCAATCCCAAACGCCATCCATCCATACGTATATACCCAGATGTGTCGTATCGTCGGCTATAATCGGTGCTGTGAGACTATTCCGACCAAACAATCATCCACTTTTCCATCATATGTTCATCACTCGTTGCCCGCAACTATGATGGCGCACTATCCATGCTCGACACACTTTCCCCATGGTCCAACGTCCCATGTGCATTAGTCCCTTCGCCATTTGCACTCCTCCTCCTCGCTGATCGAGCAGCGGCTTCCATTTGATTCTTGGTGTGTTGATGCATCTTTTTGGCGTATGAAAACAGCTCGACTGAAGCGTCACTATCGTATAATGATGGTGAGGTAGGAGAAGTTGGTGGTTGTTCATAGCTTGATGTCGACATGGTGAGTGTGTCTGGCTGTAGTGAGGTGTAGGACATGTGATGTAATTTGGTTTGAGAGTTGGGAGTGACGATGAAAGAGGACGATAGGATGTGGGAAGGATTTAGGAAACCCGTGACAGAGTGAGAGGGGTATGGTATACTTTGAGAGTGAAAGAAGATATACCTTGAGAGTGAAAGAGGATATACTTTTGAGAGTGAGGCTTTTGAGATGTGATAATAAATGTCCTTTATAGCAGCTTATCCCCCCTACTGGCCGATGCGTAACGATCTACCGGTTTTGGGAGGTCAATTTTGGACCCTGGTCGATAGTTGGCCTTGTCGTCATGATCGACCAACCATATACGCCATTTCCTGGGATCATAATCGGCAAGCAGGGCTAGAGCAAAAGAAGACAGACCCTGTCGATCAATGACATGCGGCGGCGTCATCAACGGTCCAGACGATGTCATGCTTGTCTGGACAAATAGGACGATGGGATAAGACCTGGGAGGTCCTTTAGAGTTACGAGTATAAACGGCGGATGCGAAAATCCACTCTATACAGGAAATGGCCGCCATTCCCGCTGTTGAATTGATAGGGAATAAGGGGCGTTCTTAGGTCGAGAGCATGCCTATTCTCTAGCTTTGCTTTCGACCATGAGCATATTAACTCCTCCTGTCTACCGAGGCTGAGCCTTGGTGCGAGGCTGGATCATGATGACGCCTAGGTTGACAGCTGAAAGCGTAAGCAAGGGAGCTAAAGTAGAGGATCAGAAGGACCAAATAGAGTTGTCTTATTTGAGATGGGGTAATTTTCCGAATCTCATCTATATGCAATGTACATCCGTTCTTTCTCAACTCCTATCCAGCTCCGACTTGCCAGGCAATACCAGATCACATCCCCGTCGGGCCCAAAGCTAACACCAATCGAGTACAAAAGAAAGGGGGGAGGCCTCAAATCACGTATGCCAAGCTGTAAAGCTACTGACATCATCTGTCCCATCTGTCCTCTCTGCCCCTGCATAACCCCAACCATGGTAAGCGAGTCCATTCGCATCGTGCTCCGGCTTTCTTGCATACGACCGCCTTCCCCTATTCAACTTCTGTTTCCCTTGCGATGAAGATCTCTTCTTTCTTGATGGACCCCCCAGCACATCACATCACATCACAACATCACCAAGTATACGGTATCGGGAGAGCGTTATTGGAATGGATCAGAATTCCAAAGAGAAGGTTATGTTATGATAGACAGATCTGCGAGACGGAATGCTCCAGGGCGTCAGTTCTACGAAGTCCTCCCGCCCATAGACCATAGAGGAACGCAGCGATGATCCTTCAAGTGAGGGGAATAATTGACGTCGTTGTGTATTTTAAGCTAGCAGAGACGTTGTTTGACAGGACAGATATGGATAAGTTTCTAATGATGAAACGATGTATGGCGTCGGAGTTGGACGCCGGAGAGGGCGGAATGGTGTAGAAGGATATATTGTCACTACCATATCCTAGTCTCTCTGTTTGACTATCATCGCATATCATCGCATGGTTTTTGGCACGCTAAATTGTGGAGTCGGACTCGACGCAACGATGCTCGATGTGGGGGGCGAGTTCTACCTCAAGTGAGAAAGCCTAACCATTTAGATTCTTGCCTTGAATATCTATTCGCCTCTATCATCGGAACCTTTTTCTTTGCTCTTCCCAATCATTACTTACAACTTTTGGCATGATGTCCCTCATCTCTCCTGCTAATACCAACCGCATCTTGTAGCCTAAGTCTATCTCGGTCAAATCTATTGCATCTCCAGCCAGATCCCAGACAGCCATAAATATGACCTAGATCTTCCTGTCCTTGCCGCCCACGCATATGCGTTCTTACATCACTTATACCACCTCGACATGCACGCACGCATGCACGCAGAGGGTACTCAGCTATGATCTCGCCCGTACGAGACCAGTGAGGCCATAAGATCTGCAAATACATGGTTCGAGATCATTGGTGGGAACCCAGGGGGAGGGGTGGGGGGTTTCTCTACTGCTTCATTGCTCTATTACAGCACTTTAGAATTAGCCGCTATGGCCATTTTCCTATCCACTTCCTCTCTGTAGAAGACTGGAAGTGTTGAAGGAGTATTGGGAGCTGTTTGCATCGCATCCTGTTATCTTACCCTGGAATCTGAGGTCATGTGGCGAACTATGACGCGAATTTGGGAATTCAAAGGATTGCACATTGACTTCGTATTGATAAACGATGGCTTGTTATAGATTAGTTAATTGGTATATATCCATTCTATCCAGAAACCGAGGAGTGATTTCAAATCAGACGTTGAATCACTTTTCGTTATAGATATACATATTTGGATTTTGTGAGACTTAATTTCCAATTCTGTAACAGGACATTGTTTTCTTCCTTGTAAATCCTTACCAAAATATCCCGAACAAAAACTTTTCATTTATCTTTAATTTATACAAATACCAAGTTTTGGATATCTAATACACATCAATCCCTTTCCCCCTTAACGCTAGCTTCAAACCCCAAATCGCTACTTATATTTTACACAGCTACCTATTACATCCCATTATCAAAACCACCTCCATCAATCCCTCCTACTCCAGTCCACATCACATTTCTTCACTCGAGACACATTCGATATCTCCTTTCCTTATTATTATCACCAACCATCACTATCATTACGTATCCAAAAACCCACAACCTCCTCCCCTCCAATAGCTAATATCTAATATAACACCAGCCCGCCTTCCATTCCCTTCCCTTCCACCACACTATACACTGCCCAGAGCCAAAAAGCACACCCCGCACACCTCACACATTATTACCATCGTCATGAATTCCTCCCAGAAACCCTCCACACCAAAAACCAATAAACAGAATCACGCCAAGAGAGCTCAGTAATGGTTCAGAGACATGGTGGCGTAGGCACCCAGAGTGGATGAGAGGTATGTGCGCCCATTGTTTAGCATGTTAATATTAAATTATTTCTTTGTTAAAATAAAACTAAAGTGAAAAAAAGAATTGAATTGATATGAACATTTTGAATTTGACAAATATGAATTATAAATAAAATATGTGATATAGAAAGTAACCTTTCTCTCTTTTCTTTTCTCTTTCTTGAAATTAGCAAATCCGTTTATTTACCCAAACATTATTCCTCCCCTACACCCAACAAGCCCCCCGCCTCCCTTAGAACCTCCACGTTCAGCGACCTCCCAACCCTCCCTGCAATGCCCAACGGCGTCCTCCCCTCCCCATTCTTGACATGCACACTGCCACCCCTCCTCAACACCTCGCGTAGAACCTCTGCCTTGGGGCCTAGAGCCGCTAGATGCACAATACCATTCCCAGCATAATCACGCATCTCCAAAAGCCCCGTGCGATCCGCGTCCAGCATCGCCTTCACGGTCTCCACCTCGCCTGCCGCAATGACGTACGCCAGCGCGGCAAAGGCTTCTTGGGCGCTGGTCAGCAGCGGAGGCGGCGAGAAGGGATGGGCGAACAGTGGGGTTTGAAGAGAGGTCATTTCGCCTCGTAGAGAGGTTTGCATCTCCTTGACGATGTGGCCGTAGGGGAGATTGGGCAGCGCGAGTAGGTAGGAGAGTTTAGTTAGGGCGGCTTCGGTCGTGAGGTCGTAGCCTATGACTACGCCTGCGTTGCCTAGGAGGGTGGCGGGTGCATATAGCGGGCTTACGGTCCCATATTGGCATTGCGAGACGTTGACTATGATGATGCCGCGTGAGATGGCCGAGCTGATGATCGAGGTTAGGATGCCGTCTTCACCACTAGGGGCATTTCCTGCGCCGAATGTTTCTAGTATTAGACCGCGAAGATTCGGGAGGTGCAGCACGGCGTCGAGCATGGAGGGTTTGATGCCGGGGAATATGCGTAGGCAGGCGACGTGGCTGGTATCGAGGGCTGTTTGGATGGAAAATGGGGAAAGTGTGGTGGGTCGTTGGATTAAAGACCAATTCACCTCAGCTCCCAGAGCGGATACTTTAGCTAAGGGTTCGTGGTTTGGAGACGCGAAGGCATCGAATGCTGTTGCGGAGATTTTGGTGCAGCGGTTTCCGCGGTAGAGGTTATGGTGGAAGAAGAGGCAGACTTCGGGAATCATGAATGTGCCTGCTATTATTAAGGAACCGAGTAGATTGTCTACGGCATCAGATTGGAGGGCGAAGATGGAAGCCTGAGATCCTGTTAGGATGACTGGTTTTCCGAGGTTTTGGAACATAAAGGAGAGTGCGGAGGATGTGTAGGCCAGAGAATCGGTGCCGTGTAGGATTACGAAGCCGTCGAAGAGTGAGTAGTTGTTGTGTATTGTGGTTGCGATCTGAGACCATCCGGATGAGGAGATTGAGGAGGAGTCTAGTAGAGTGGGGAATTCGTAGAGGGTGTATAGGATGTGGCGGGAGTAAGTGGAGGGTGGAGTGCGAAGTGAGGGGAGCTGGATAATGGTTGTAGGTGTAGTCTTTACGGGGAGAGGCGCTAGGGTATTGTCAGTAGTTGAGCATTTTAGGAATGAATGAACGAGAGGCGCTTTGAAATGTAGGATAGAAAGGAGAAATTAGAAGGCATGTTTCCCCCCAGCTTTCAGCGAGAATTTGATGGAAAAACCGCTGGAGTAGCTCTCAAAGAGATACTCCCATTTCTTTCTTCACTTGGGAATTCCCCCAGAAATAACCCGACCATGATATATTGGCGGGCAAAGGGATAGGAGAATATCCTACTACTCGTCGACACTCTCAATTTTGTTCTTGTAAGAATTAAAGCGCAGAAAATAATAAAATGATATCAGCATCCTAGTAGGCAACGATCCACTCTTCAATCCTCTTCATACACCCTCTACTTTCTAACTGATCAAACAATCCAAAATATAAAAATAAAATATAAAAATATCCATCCCCCCCCCCCAAAAAAAACTCAAATTAAAAATAAAAAAACTTTCATACTAGGTCTCGACCCATCATTAAAACTTGGCCGCGGCCTCATCCCCAGCTCTAAAAAGCCCCTTGCAGGAACCAGGCCTTCGGGCGAGGATCTCATGCAGATAGTGCCGCCAGTCATGACGATCAGAACACGAGTTTCGGGGTACATGGTGGTGGTGGTGGTGGTGGTGGTCATATTGCCGGTCGATGATGTAGTTTATTAGTTGGTTTGCATCGGAGGTCTAGGTCTAGGTCTGGGTAGGAAAATCGAAGCCAGGGTCGGGGAGGGAATAGGTCGCTAGGATGAGGGGAGGGGGGGTAGGATTTGAGGGGAGATGGTGGTTTGGTGTGCGTTGCTTGGATCCTCGTCGTGGATTACGTATGGGATGGGATGGTGGGGAGTTGGTGGTTGGAATCTGATATCTGGGGCACGGGCGGGAGGAATTGGGACTGAGGAGAGGTTAGATAATTACTCGTGCGTCGGTAGATAGACAACCTAATCTTGCATAGAAATGAAAAGCCTAGTAATCTCTGAGATGGAATGGGTATTCAAATAGAATAGAATAGAATAGAATAGGATATAGAAAGCCCGAGTTTTTCGCGGTAGGGATGAGTAGATGGAATGGCTGGTAGCCCTATCGGTAACCGGGGGAGCTAATAATGTCGGGGGTTATAGAGGGTATATTGATATCCATAATAGATAACTAAAATAACCAAAATCCTGTAGATTTAAGATTTATAAATAAACACGTAGTTTTTAAAATGTATAGGATTTCTGTTAAACCTCATTGTTGGGGAGGGGGGAGATGGAAGAAGGTTTGATAAGAACTAGACTGCAAATGGCAGTATAATCGAGTAAAGAAGAAGAATAAGCACATAAATTAAAGCTGAAAGTTACCAATCGGAACATTTGGATTTCCCCCGGATATACTGTTAAGCTGAAAAATAATTCCATTCACGCTGACATCGGCCTTTGAAAAACAAGCAAGTACTTAAGTACATAGGTATATAAACCACATCTCCTCCCGGTCATCCCACTACGACGTTATCTGTCACCATATTCGCCGCCTCACGGATACATACGCCAGCGACATAGACGACCTATACCTATCCTAATACGCCGACTAACCGAGTGCCGACTGACCGACAACTGCAACTCCAAGCGCAAGCTGCAACCACACGCGCCCCAGGAAACGAATCCCCGCACGTGCCGGCGCACTAGCAACTAGCGACTAGCGGCTAGTGACGAGTGACGAGTGACATTCCTCTGCATATAATACAGTACAGCACAGTACCTGCAGTCATAATACATGTCAATCTTCAATTCTAGGCGCACACATAGAAGTTCCAATCCCGTTTTGCGCTTCTTCTTTTTTTCCTTTTCTCTTTTCTTTCTTTCTTTCGTTTTTTTGCGGGGTGGAAAAGAAGGAAGGGAGAGAGAAGCTTAGCTTTTGCTTTCGAAGGGAGGAAGACGGATGCTCAGCTCTAGATTCACGAGAGCGGCTATGGCGATTGCGCTGGAAGCTACCAATGTTTCGTATGAGATGCTGGCCGATATCGAGAGGGAATTCGATGATGTGGAGACGGAGATCCGTATGTTCTTTTCTTCCTTTTGACCTCCTTTGCATTCCGCTTCCCTGCTCGGTGCGAGACAGAAGAAAATACCCTGCACTACAATGCTCATTATGAAATCAATGCACAGTCAGACAACAAGTCCATCTATCGCACGCACTCTACGAAAAACGTTCCAAAATCCTATCTCAAATCCCTAATTTCTGGCCCCTGGTCCTCGAACAAGCACCGCTCGACATCGATCATTTCATCCAGCCCTCCGACTCCGCATTACTACTGTCCTCACTGACCTCCCTCTCCGTCTCCCGCTTTGAGATCTCTTGTCCCCCTCTATCTACGAATCCAAATCCTAGCATGAATGGCAGTACAAAAGGCAATATAAGAAGCAAAGGCGATCCCCGATCTATAGAAATCACATTGGAGTTCTCTCCTAACGCCTATTTCGAGAATAGCAGATTAGTGAAGCGATTCTGGTATCGGAAGAGCAGAGATGGGTTCCAGGGATTGGTCAGTGAGCCTGTCAGGATACAGTGGAGAGAGGGCAAGGATTTGACGGGTGGCATGTTGGGACTGGTTTGCGATGTGTGGGAAGAACGCACAAGGGGTAATCTTATTCATGGGGATTCGAATAGTAATGGTAATGGCAGTAACAATAGTCTAAAGAAAACTAAGGCGCTCACGACGAAACAAAAATCCCTCCAGAGGAAAATCGAGAATACCGGCGTGGGAGGCCTGAGTTTCTTCGCCTGGTTCGGTTATATCGGACGGGAAGTTAGTAGGGAAGAGAATGAGGCGGCGGTTCTATTAGAGAATGCATTGCGGGAGGAGAGGAGAAATGGTGCTATTTCGGTAGCGGAACTTGATTCTAAAACCGAGGAAGATGAAGACGAGGAAATCGATCTGGAGATCTTTCCTGATGGCGACGATCTCGCGCTCGCTATTGCGGATGATTTATGGCCGGGTGCTATTAAATATTTCAGTATGTAATTTTCTTCCCTTTTTCTTCTTTTATATATTTATTATTTCCCCAATCCTCCATCCCCCCCCCCCCCCTCTCCTCTTCTATATCCTATTTCCTATCCCTTTATTTCCTATATTATATCATTTCTAATTAAAAGAGAGAAAAAAAGCTAACATCCAAAAAAGCCCAAGCTCAAGAACAAGATGCACTCTCAGACGCCGACTTCGAGACTGATGATGAGGATTTGTTAGAGTATAACGAGGATGACAATGCGCGGGAGGATATTGATGATGGGGATGCGGAGAATAGAAGTACAAAAGCACAGGAAAATAATGAGCCAAAGAGGAAAAAAATTAGGGTCTAGAGCTGGGGTTTGGAGCCTGGAAATTTGGCTTTAGGTTTTAAAGAAAAAACTAAATATAAAAGTATTTCCAAAATTTGCAAATTTGAATTCAAATCCCCCCCCCACCTCTTAGAATCACAATCTTGACTTGTTACTTTTTTACACGGTGAAACAATTAGGGAGATGCTGGATTTGGCGGGTTTAGTCGCTGCTTTCAAGGGTTCGCTAACTAATATCCTGATACTCCCGCACTCTACCTCGTCACCACACTACGTGGATATCAATATGAGAGGCTGTCACAATTGATGGTCTCCTGTACATATTTTCAAATATTTCCTTATCGAGCTGCTCTGGACCTGTTGGAAATGTGCCACTCTCCAAGTCTTGGGGGAGACAAGTCCTCAGCCTCACAACGTGTTTCCTCATTGCCGACTATTGAGCTCATTTTTGAGCGAGACTAGTAAGAACTGCCGATCAGTGAAGCTGCACCAAAATGCATGACCCAAGGAGTGTACGTGCAGGTGAAGCAGTTTGGAATGGTTCGTCGGAAAACTGGAGTTAAGGAAGATGTGCAATGTTGGCTTCCAAGACGGTCTGGTCATACTGGTAGCGGCCAGGTTTCCGGGCCTTGAGCAAAGCGTTATACGCAATCTCCCTGTCCGACGACCGTTCCCTCAAAGCTTGGATCTCATCAGACACGAATCCGATCTTGTAAGCTAGGTTTGCCGCTCTTGATAAGACCTTCTCGTCGGCCCTCTGAACTCCGACCTTAGCGAGTAGGTCTTTGCTCTTTTTCTTAGCGTCCGTCCGCACCTCTAGATATTCCCGCATCGCAAAGGCCCACAAGTGCCGATATCCTAGGTCGAAGCGATCCACAGCAGGTCCTGATCGGTCCACGAAGACAGATTCTGCAACCTCGACGACGTGTCGACCGCTAGCCTCGTCCGTATAAGGGAACTCCGCTCGAGCGCCGTGCGGACGGTATCTCTGCGCGTCAGCCTCACCAGTCGCTTTACGCAGTCGGCACAGGCGCGAAGGTATTTCAGATCCTCAAAGAAGGTAAAGAGCGAGGGGATCAGGTAGTCGATCGAGCGCAACTCACTCCAGATCGCTTCACGCTCCTCACGGCTGAACAAGCTGCAGATCTGGCCACTAAGCACCTGTCCTTGCAAGACCTGGGCATCCCGCCTGGAGTATCGTGGAACTCTGAGTTCGAGTGCTTTTATAGTGACCTGATCTACCCTCTGCAGGGCGGTCTTATCTTTATGGAGGACGAGCCGGAAGATCCTGTGCATCGTCGTCCGAATCAGCTCGAGATTATGTTGAGCCTCCTATACGTAGCGTAAGCTGGTGCACAATCCAACAAAGCGTGGACCTTACCTCATCGCACCTCAGATTGAACAATTTATGTAGCGTGCTGATTCTCATGCCGTCCTAGATCCCCGAAATCTCGAGCAGCCGGTCAAAGGCGGCCACGAACTCCCCATCCCCATGGTCGCGGAGCTGTCGAAGGCCTCGCCGCCCATGATCGGAGAGATGAGCCTTCCAGCGCTTCGTAAAGCAGACATTGCCCTCTCGCTCATACTGCCAGACCTTGCGATAGATCTCACCATCAGATGGTTTCGCCTCGTTCGCATACTCTTCGACGAGGGTCGTTCGAAGCTCCGGATGGGCATCTGGAGTACGGGTTAGCACGCCTCGTTCTCGCGTTGTGTGGAGATGCTCAAACCTGCGAGATATAGGTCCACCGCCCACCACGCATCTGTTGGAGGGAGGATCTCTCGAGCGGCTTGGATGCGGTGACGTCCGTGGAGGCAGGTGAGGTGGTGCCCTGACGCTAGCGCGTTTGCTCCCGGAACGCGCGCCCCACGAACCGGCTCACAGATTACTAATAATATAATAAATATAGTTAAAGAAAATGGGTTTTAGCTAAATAAGTAATTAAATGCTGGTAGAAGCTGGCAGGTAGATAGGTAGGTAAATATATATTGATAATGTTAATAATATATATTATTACTTAATAAGATACAAAAAGAAAGTATAAAACAAACCCAACATTTATTTCTGCGTGGGTTTAGTCTTATCTAATCCAATAAGCTAATTCGCCATTTAACTTAATCTAAATGAAAATAAAAATGAAATTAATAATAATCTATTTGTTCTCTCTTTTCCCTCTTCTCGGGTTTATTAACTTCCCCAAAACCAAATATTATAAATTGTTGGTATCACCAAAATGGTGATATAAAATCAAAGGTTGAAAATCAGTAATATTTGAAATGTATTATATATTGAGTCTAGGGCTAAAAGAGAAGTGGGAGGAGGACCCCTTTATGTACCCTAAGGGGTGCCTCCTGGTGAAGCTAGCTCTTAAAAACCTCCCATATTCACCCATGGGGCCCAAAGAGGCAATGGGTGAGGCTATTTCTACCCATGCCTCGATATGAGACCCATATTACTCCCATTGACCCGAAGTCAACCCATGTGACTCATATATATATATATATATTCCCACATAAATAAAAGCAATATCTCTTGACTTTAACGCTAAAATCTAAATATTTTGCTCTGGTGATATTGGCTCATCATTATATTTCACGAAGGATTATTGGACCGATATTTTTTTGTACAAGAAATAATTAATAGGAAATACCAGGTTAGTATTTTAATGCTCCTCTAAAATATTGACTTACCTAATATCAAGGGAATAAACAAGCCCTAAGTGTTACTGAACGTTGCTAATATGTGGGTTTCTTTTTTTTTTTTTTCTTTTTTTTTTCTTTTTTTCCCTTTTTTTCTTGTGTTTGTTTTGTAAATATATAATATAATTTTGAATTTTTAAAAATATTAATATTTTGTCTTATTATTTTTTATATAATAACAATATCTATATATATTTTCCAAATCCCATATCCCATATCCCAAATCCCAAATCGCTCCTTTTCTCCCCCTCCGAAAAACCATAAAATTGCGCTATATATTAAGCTCCAACTTTGAATCGAACTCCAATTTTGAATCCAGATCCAAACTTACATCCAGTTTATATAAGACTTTTTTCCCCCCTCTGCTGAATGTGCTGTTCTGAGTGTGGTTTTGTGAAGTGAAGTGAAGTAATGTGATATGTTGAACCCTGTTTTTTATATAATATATAAGTCGTTCGTTCCAAATTTCAAGCCAACCAGCCCTCTTCCCTCCTAGCCGGTGTATTTTCTCCCTGGAATCCATGATCCCCCACATCCATATCCTGCTCTCCACCTTCGCCGCCACTCCCATACTCCCTCTCTTCCTCATCCCCGTTCCCACCCCCCTCACTATCCAGCTCCTCATTCATCCACATCAACCCATTCGCCGCCTCTTCCAAAGGGAAAACCTCTCTCGCATATTCTTCCAGTCCGCGGTAACCTTCCCACAACCGCAGCGCTTCTTCGGGGTAGGAATTCTCGAGAGTGGACGTGCCGAAATATGGTGGTTGTTCGGAATCGGAGCTGTAGTTGTCTTGGCCGTTCTCGCTACGGCCGAAATACATTTCTTGTAGCGCGGTGAGTTGCTCTCTATACCCTTGTGGTATCTTAACTTTGATCTCTATCTCTCCCCTCTTATATCTAACTCTCCTTCCAACGCCTCGCTCGAATCTCTCGCATGCTTCTACCGGACTTAATTTCTCGAATGCTAGGGCTATTCTCTGACCTTTCCACCGATCGGGCCCGTCTTTGAAGATTTGAAGAACCGAGGGCCCGACGTCGTGTTCGGCGTCTAGCCACGGGACTGGGGTATGGGGGTGGAACGGTGCGACCCATAGAAATGAGCCATCGGGTTGTAAAGCCATGCAGAATAAGGGATAAGGTAGCGAGGTGAAATTATTGTTGTAGATCCCGGTGTAGAGGAATGTGGTTGGTAATTGGGGGAGGGAAGTACGGATATAGGATTCGATCGTTGATTTGGAAGACCAGAGTGGTATGGAAGGATATGTTTTCGCCGAGTTAGGGTTGGCAAGAGAATGGTTCGGCATCGAGGAATAAATATAATGCTTTATCCCCACCCTGGCAGCTGCATCGGCAAGTGCCTTCCCAATGGCAACCTCATCCCCCCAGAATGTTGTATTTATGAATGCCAACTGTGCACCTTGAAATAACTCTTCGATCAATTCAAAGTTCACGCCCGTCGCTCTCTCCTCTGGTTTCCCGTCTGGCGTTGTAACTATCGATTTCGTATACAGATCTCCGACGAGAACTCGAACGTGGGGGAGGGAGGATATCTCATTGGCCACTATCCCATCGAGATTCCGGAGTTGCGCGCGGACAGTATAGCCCACTGCGCTGGCTACGCGGATGAATGAGGCGGCTTGTCGACCGGAGGAATTCACCACAGCGATGGTGGAATTGGGGCTTGTCATGGAACGTTTCCTGGGCCGGTCGGAGGCGTTGGTGTAGCGCAAGGGTTCCCGATATGATGTACAAGGGGCGTGTTTGAACTTTCGGGGAAGAGGCTGGTCTTTTCTGATCTGCAATTGTAGATGGGGTCTGATTGCGAGGGTAGACGGCGGGGTAGCAGAGGGCATTGACACCGGGGTGGTTTCGCTTCTTGCTTCTTCTTTCTCTTTTTTACCTGTAAATATATGTACGTTTCTATGTTCATAAATCCCCTCACGTCACCACGTCGCCTTCGTCTTTGTCTTCGTCTTCGTCCGAGTTCCGTGGTGGAATTCGAAATCCAAGGACAAAGACAGAACCCTTAATGTGATTGCGGAGAAAGCTCCTAACTTTCGGGTAACTTACCCCTAATGCAACACACCCTTCTGGCAAACTCTTTCTCGAAACTTCGAACCCTTCAGGGTTTAAGCATAGGCAGGAGATCCGAGAGAGGGCTGGAGATGTGGGGTATATGGATGTGTTGACCTTGGGTGGAGAGAGAGAAGCGGTGAGATAGGAGGAATGAGGTCGAGAAAACTAGATTTAGAGTCTAACAAGAATAAGGAGATGCTTTTGGGGAATCGGGTTGACTTTGGCGCGGGGGATGTTGTGTAGTCTTTTAGGTAGCAGCGTCGGGAATAGAAAGTGGATTGATTACACGACTACGGTAACGGGAGAAGATTGCCGCCGTGTGGAGGATATGCTGAAGTGGTCTGATGCAGTACAGAGATGGAGAGAGGAGAAGAGAGGAGTGGAGAGGAGAGGAGAGGAGAGGAGAGGAGAGGAGAGGAGAAGAGTGAAGAGGGGAAGGGCAGAGAAAAGCAGGAATCATATAATACTGATGTGATAGAGGGAAGAAAGGCGGTTAAGGGGGGCCAGACACATGGCGGCCCTTCAAGGTGTCGAGTGAGGGCATTGCACGTTCATCTTCATGCAACCCCTGTGCACGCCTGATGGTTCATGCCGAAAAGAGGAACAAGGAGAGGAAGATAGAATACAATAAAATACAATAAAATACAAGATAGACATACTCTCCTCCATACAACGCATATCTTCTGGCCCTGCGCTCCATTGAAATCCCCATCTCCACTATGCCGCTCACCTCAGTGGTGCCCAGAATGCCTGCGTGCTTACTCTCCAGCAACGCACAGACGAAGCGACAACCCGGGTGAACAATAGTCCTACCATGGCGGGGCTCCTTTCCGCCAACGGGGCCATGGAGACAGGTCGAGGTTGGGTTGAGAGATGTGACTGATTCGTGGTGCTGTGCGACTTGGACGCTTGCTGGAGTCCGGCTGTTGGGAAGTCCCGTACGACGACGACGACGACAATAACAGCAACAACAACAACAACAAGGTGTGGATTGAGACGGTGCGAGTGCGGGTGCGGGTGCTGGTGCTGGTGCTGGTGGAGAAGAGAAGGGGAGAAGAAGCCTGGACTTGACAGGACCTCTCTAACCGAAGCCGGTGTGACTAACGCGTGGCTTGGTTGGGCTGGGTTTGGTGATATATCAGTATCGGTAATAGGAGTGGTGATACTAATATAGTAGGACCGGGATACAAGAATTGGAGAGATGGTTCGACCTCATACTAGCCAAGCTTATTATGTTGAAACCGACCTACGGGTAACTCACTGGATGCAAATCAATATAAAAATTGGCATTCTTGCCAACACAACACCACCGCCAATCATTGCTGCAAGATAGTGGCCACTAATGTTCCAACCCCAACAATGCTATGATTAAAAAAACAAACAAAAAAAAACAACAACAACCATGTAAATTCCATTCTCGCTCTTCTGCATTCCCATCATCTTTCTTGAGAGGGGCCCCCGACCGACGGAGGGAGTCCAGTGACGTTACGTAACAACAACCCAACCTCCACCAGCTCCTCCACTCCTCACTCCATCCCTCCTCCGCTAGCAGCTAGCTTTGCCCAGGACGAAAGTATATCCCTCATAGCCCCCCTCCTCTCTCACCTGCCACCCAACACAACACGCCTCTCCTTTCCCAACAAAGACGATCCCAAACCTCAACTACCGCCGTGCCGACGTACTGCGGCATTTAATTCCCGTGTGTACGTTGTATATGTTGTATATGCAGATATGCAGAGAACGTCCCAGTACATCGACCAAAGTAGATCGATATATCTAGATATAAGTAGGATAGGTAGAGTTAGGCAAGCTTGCTTTCTTCCCCCTAGTGGAGATAGAGAGAGAGAGAGAGAGTTAGTTAGGCCCCCCCCCCCTGCCCCTGGCGGATTTATTTATCGGCATGAGAAGCGCACAGCTAGCAGGGGGGCCCTGTGCATCTACTCTACTTAGATAGCTGCAAGAGCTCAGCTGATGGAGGGGACCTGGGAACGTACATCCATACATACATACATACATACATACATACATGGACCTACTCCATGTCCACACTAGAGAGGCCTAGGACACACATACAACACAGTCCAGTCCTGGTATGGAGGAAGAAGTCTCCCCCTGCACCCCGGATTTCCCCATAACTGATGCCTTTCGGGGGTTTGGTGCGCGTGCGTGCGTGCATGGGTGTGGCGCTGTGTGTGTGGGTTGGTGCGTGAGCCGGGAGGTGGGGAGGACATATTTATTGACTTACTCGCGTGGATCGGAGGTGGGATAGCTAGCTGCATGTTGATGGAGGGGATGGAGGACTTTTGAGGAGGGATTAATGTGTGTGAAGGGAAGAAGGGGAGGGGAGAAGGGGGTGGGGGGCTTGATTGACATATCTATACGTGCCTATCACCAGATCTTGCTTCGTTGCTTCGTTCATGAAGCAAAGCGTATTAAGGAGAGAGATGTCGCTGGAAAGTCAGAGTCAGTTTTACTTTGTATTCTAGGTATACCTTCTATGATATAAATGGAAGGGGCAGATCTAGATCGATTGCGTAGGTTTGAAGAGGAAGAACTACGATCGAGGTAAGGACCTCGTAGCAGCAGAGTAGCAGCACCGTAGCACCGTAGCACCGTGTAACAAGACCCGCACGTGAGGGGATTGTGCTCTTTAAAGGTAGGCCAGTGTATACGGTCCAGAAAAGATATAACTCCGTATATAATCTCATTTATCTTCCAGCTATTTCCGAGCACTTCCCAGATGCAACCCCAGGATTCTGTGGGGGTGAGATGTCAGTCAGGAAGGAGAGTTTAAACGGTCATACGTTCAATGGAGATCGTGGGGGGAAGATAGATGCTTTGAGATTCGGATGTGGGTGTGAGGTGTATCCACCTAAAGAGTTCCCGGGAGAGATGATATACATATACATATAGACAATCGTACAATTCTCGTAAATGCCCAGGCCCAAGCCCATGCTCTGTGTACCCGGTGCAATATTTTGTACAGAATGGTACCAACTTAAAACGCGGCTAGGTTGCAAAGCTCTTATCCCACTCCGACTTATTTTGGCCACTTTTTCCATCCACGACCATGTCCTCTCTAATAATTCCGGTCAGTATCCTACATACATATTTGAGAACCTCTGGACAACGTACCTCTTTCCAGGTCTGGATCATCTGCGGCATGTCCAACATAGCTTGTCTGCGCTTCTCCAATCTATTCCCCCCCCCCAACATCCATTAGCATATAATCTTCACCAAAATATCACGACCTGAAAGAAGTAAAGAAGCAAAGAAGCAAAGAATTAGAACATTTGTGGAAACTTCGAAAACATACCGTGCCTTCAGCGTTCGTTCCGATTCCTTCCCCTTGACCCGTTGTCCCACACCTGTTCCCTTGACCCTCAACCCATGCTCTACCCTCTTCCGCATCCTCTCCTCCGTGCTCTTCACACTAGGAGGTAGCAATTCCTCAACACCATGTTGTCGTGCCAGCTTGACCAGCTCTGCTTGCCTCCTTAACGAGAACACCGGATCATGCCATTTGCCCGTGACAGGATGTCTCTGCGATTTGAAGGGTGAAGGAAAGCCTAGGGTATCTATCTCTGACTGTCGTGGGTCGGGACGTGGAGCAGGGGAATCGACTGCTGCTGAGGTGCTTGGTGGTGGAGCTGTAGGATCCGCGGGTGAGGGAGTGGTGGTTGAATCGGCCTCGAGAATTGCACGCGGAGGCCATCGTGCGAAGAATCGTGTCAATCGTGGCGGTAGAGATTGTGCTAGCTGTACATATTGTTTATTTGCTGCCATTTCGAATATGTCACGTTGAATGGAGGATAAGGCTTGGGATGAGATGATGTCGTTGATCAATTTCAAATGCGCATCTGGTCGCTTCGCTTCCCGTTGAACCTATTTTCTTCAGCCTTACTCGTACCAGCCGGTCTCAACTTCATCAACGGATCTTTTTCTACACATACATACGCCCACCCAGTTTTTCTCTGTCGATTCTTGGACCCTAAGATATTGGCCGCCACTATTCTCCCTGTGTGCAACATCATCACGCAGCATGGCAGGTTTCACCAATGGAGCAACAAATGGCGATTCTACACCACCATCACCACCACCACCCCCCCCCTCAGAGATGAATGGTAGAT
>NCSK02000310.1:0-30729 GCA_002276475.2 Chlorociboria aeruginascens | reverse complement strand
TTCGAATATATAATAATGCTTTTTGGCTTTATTAATATATTAGCAACATTTCAAGTTATATTAACCATGCATTAAAAAGCTTAATAAACAAATATTATATTATATATTTAAATGATATTTTAATCTTTTTCAAAAATATAAAAGATTATTAATAATATATAAAAGCAATAATAAACAAGCTATATAATTATAAGCTATATGCGCAGCTTAACAAATGCATTTTTTATTAATTTAAAATAAAATTTTTTAAATTTATTATTAATATAAAAAGCATATAAATAAATTAAAATTATATTAAAATTATTCGCGATTGGCCTCGATCCAAAATTTATCGTAATATTTAAATATTTCTAAGCTTTTATAATTTTTATAAATGCTTTATTTTTAAATTTTTTTGCATTGTAAAACCTTTGTATTTGCTGCTAAAAAAAATAAAAAAAAGCTAAAAGCTTAGGCCTATTTATTTATTAAAATAAATAACAAAATAAAATTAAGCATTTTGGCAATTTATTAATATATTTATATCGCAATTTATTTTGCGCTATTACGATTTATTAAAGCTATGCCGCTTGGAAACCAATATATTAGATTTTGCTTTGGCTAAAATTTTATTTTAAAAATTTAAAAATGGCTACTAGCATTTTATTGCTTATTATAGCAAAAAGTTTAATAATGCTAAAATAAATTATTTTATTTATAATAGAAAAATAATAGCGATTATTTATAATTTTAAATATTAAAAATATTATTTGCAAAATATAAAACCTATTAAAATTTAATTAAATTATAAGAATTTAACGCGTTTTATAAAATAAATAAATTTTAATAGCAAATAATTAAAGTGGCTTATTTATTTGATGTTATATAATTTTATAATATATTATAAAAAAAGCAACTTAAATCTAGCCAATAAATTGTTTAGGAAATTTAATTATAATAATAATTGTATTAATATTTTTATATTCAAACTTATATTTTTTATATAAAATAAAGTTACGAAAATATAATTTTTTTTAAAAAAACAAATGTAAAATAATATTTTTATTATAAATAATAATAAAATCGAAGCTCGATTTGTAAAATCGAATAAAGCAGCTATTGCTTTGTTAAAAGTTTTAATATAATAAATTATTATTAGAAAATAAGCCCAAAATTTTTTTTATTTTAAATAATATAAATGCATTAAAAAATAAAAATTTAAATAAAAATTATGCGATTTGCTTTGCAAGTTTTAATAAAAATTATTAAATAAAAAATAATTTGCTTTATAATAATGCGCCTATTATAGGTATATCGAACCAATTTAATTTTAAGTTAGGCTATAATGGCTAATAAAATATAGAAAAATTAAATAATATTAAAGAAATAATATTAGTTTTTAAAAATATTATATTTAATAACTTGGTAAAGCTGCTAACACAAGGCCAAAAGCTAAATTTAATATATTAGCAAATTTATAAAATTATAAATAAAATATAAAAATTAAAAAATTAATTTTTCGATCGAAATAAATTAATTTATTTCAAAATATTAATTTATATGCCGCAACAAAAAATATTGCAATATTATATTATAAAATTATTTTATAATTGCTTTTTTGCTAAATATTAAAAACATAATAAAATTATTAATTTAATTTAAAAATATTTTATTTGAAAAAGCTTACGCAATAAAATAATATAATATATTGCATTATATTTATAATATTAATTTAAAGCAATTTATTATTATAAGCTTTATAAAAAAGCTGCANGTTTTTTTTTATATCGATTGCATTTTTCCAAAATATTTTATTAAACTAAATTATTAATTTGCTTACATTGCAAATATTATTAAATTAAAAATATAATTTTATTTTAATTATTATAAATTAATTTATTAAATATGCATTATTTATATTTATACGCAATACCCAAAATATTATATAATTTGCATAAATTTTCTTCGAAAAAATTAAATGCGCTTTTAATATTTCGCAATTTATTATAATAAATTAAAATAGCCGCATTATATCGATATTTTAAAAAAAAAGTTTGCGAGCATAAAATAATTAAAAAACGCTTATAACTGCTTATTATCTCCAGATAAATAATTAAAATAAAATTTTAAATAAAATAATTAAAAATTATTTAAAAGTATTTATAGTAAAAAATTAGATTATATAAGCATAATTGCTATTTTTAGCATAATTCGCCTATAATAATAGCCGCAGTTATGCTATCCAGATTAGCCTTAATTATATATTATATAATATTGATTATGCTATTAAAATTAAAATTATTAAAAAAAAAAAATTATTAAAATAGCAGCAATATAATTATATTAGCAGCTAAGAACCAAATTATTAAATTAAAAAAATTACGCAGCCAACTTATCGTAAAATTTATAATAATATAAAAAAAAATATTGCATTATTATAATAAACGCTATATAATAATTAATATTAAAGTTGGCGCTCTAATAAAATTATCTATTCGAAATTTTCGATTATTAACTAAAAAGCTTGCCCCCCAATAAATCGAACTTTTTAAAATTTAAAAAAAAATTGGCTTCCAAGCTTATAAATTTATTTTGCTATTCTAATATTAATAATTATATTTTATATTCTTTATGTTAATAATCGAGCCATGGAACCCTCGATAAAATCAAAACAAGCTATTATTACCAAAGCTAAAAAATAAATTAGATTAATAAAAAGTCAAAAATATTTATAATAAATTTAAAATAAATAATATTATTTATTTTTTAATAAAATAGGTAAGATGGCCTTCAAAGTACAATATCTAGGAACCTAAAAAGCATTTGGAATATATATCGCTAATATTGCAAATATAAAAAAAAAAATAACAAAAAAAATTTACGAAAATAATTAAATAAAAAAAAAATTGCCGCTGTTTTGGCTACTAATATTAAAAATAATATTGCTTTTGATAGCAGCTTGGATAATAATAGAAATAGCTCGAAAAATAGCTTGAATAATATTGAATTGCTTTAAAATATTTTTATAATAATATTAAATAAAGTTTGGGAAATGCTAAAATATATAATAATAATATTAAATTAATTATTTTTTTTTTTTAAGCCGCATAAAAATATATATAAAAAAGCAAAATTTTTAATAAAAATTTAATAATAAAATATTGAAATATATATAATAAAATATAATAAAATATAGGCATTTCTATTNAAATTATAACAAATAGTTATATAATATTACGTAATAGGTCAGGTGACGGATTAGGTAATCTTGCTTAGTTTCGCTTAGTAAGGTTAGGTAACCTACAAAAAATATATAGCTTTTACCTTAGTTATTATAGAACGATAACTTATAATAAATTTATTGACAATATCCTAACTTCTCACTCTTTTAATATAACGTTTCTTATAATAAAATCTCGACGTATATCTTCCTCAATATATGATATATTTCGTGTCTTGTATTCCCAATCCTGCTCCGGCCTAATTCGAGCAGCTAAGATAATAATATACAATTCTTGTTCTATCGGGTACGTTAGAATATAGGCCTCGCGAGAGATATAGAGCTCGCAGAATCCTGCTAAGTAAGCCCCTATAATATATTGGAAAACCTGCCGGGGTACTATAGCCTTGTAAACATAATTATTAGCGAAAGTTGCTTTTGTGTCCTTTGCATATAAATATCGCTAGGTAGCACCTCGTACTCTGTCACACCCTACTATCGTGCTCGCCTCAGAAAATGAGCCGTCTGCAAAATATAATTTAATATTTCCTGATGCTAATTTCTTGATCCCTGTTAATTTTTTGTTGAAGGCCGCGTATTCGGGAAATAGAAGCTTGATCAACTCATCTAGAAATAAGGAGCGATGAACACAGCAGCGTGTTAGCAATCCTGTTGTTATATGTACTTTGCTATTACTATTGATATCAAATAGCAGCTTTCTAAAAAAACCAGGCTTACCGTGTTTTCTTTTTACCAAGAAGCATATATTAGCCGTTGTTGAGTTTTCGTTCGTGGTGAAATGCCGTTTCAGAGTCTCGAATACAGCAGGTAAGAGTACCTGTATGGTATTGACGGCATTGGGTCCGAATGAAATGCTTGCTCCGAGTTCACGAAAAGTCGGAGCGGGCTCATATATTGAAATGGGAGGCAAGGGCTTGCCGAACGCATCATAGCTCTTCTTTTACAGTAGATAACAAAAGTCACTAAAATGTAGGCATGGCATAGCCATGCTGCTATCAAGGCGACATATTCACTTAGCAGGTCAAAATCGCTAATATTGTATATATTCTAAGCTAAATTCTTTTCTACTTTCTTAAAGTAAAAGAAATAAAAACAAGATCTCTGCCTTATACGCACGTTAATTCTTTTGTGGCAAGGGTTTTATAATATAGGACCTATAGCTCCTAACTCAATATATGGAAGGAAATATTGTGCTCTATTAGCCCAATAGCCAGCATTATACCTCCTAAGCTACCCCTAACAATTGCAATACTAGGTGACTCTTGCAAGAAAATCTCAAAAGTGTCTATAGTTAAGAAATTAACCGCTTCACAGTAAGGTTTCTCGCCGATATCAAATCTCGCAAAATTGAGTCTGTTTAAAAGATTGAGCTTGTAAATGATCCTGTTTTTGATAAATATTTTAATGCATACCAGTACCGATACGCCGAGGTTTTGATTGTGATTGACCGGTCACATGGGGCGAGTAGCTTTCCGAGGCCGTTAGCTCACTATAATCATTTAAATTTGTGAGATAATATTGAAAAAGCCTTAATTGCGTGGATCCTATCCTGGCTTTATATTAGTAAGTTTTTGTAAACAGCTGGAAATGGAGTTTCTTTTAGCACTTGCTGCTTTCCTACCTGTACTATAATAAGAAAATACCAGAAGGGCTATTCGACATCAATACGTACCTAAGTATTCTCCTGTGAAAATGTCACCACAATGTTATAATGGTTTTCGTGTTGAGCTTCCTCATTAGGTACGTGTCGACCAATAATCGAAACGCTTTTGGAAGACGCTTTTTTCCTGTACGCATAACCTATTTTGGTTGTGGGGGTGATTTCTGGCGCTTGGTTCTCATTATGGGTCATTTCTTCCGTGGTTAAAATCCGGCTCATGTTACGTTTTGTTAGTGCAGGTGTAGTAGTCCCTTAAAATTGCGTATATACACTATGAGGGTGTTATACAAGCACCAGTATAGTCCGGTAATCTCGGTTGTATTATACAGTATAGTTTCTCAGCCAAAAACAATGGTCTTGTGTTAGTGCCAATGACCAAATTGGCCACCAAAGAAACGTTCAAGCTATATAAGATCTGCGGGTGTATAGATTGAAACGAAGTGCTCTTTGAGATATTAGGCTTTCTCAACGAGGTAGTTTCCGCAAATGAATCTCTCGCCACAACGACATAGCATCCGACTATTGTTTCGACAATATGGACAATTTCTACAAATTAGAACATGTCTCATCATTTCTCTTCTCTTTTGGCGTTTAATGCTAACTTTTGATGCCACGGTATGTGGCGTCCTGCTGCAAAGTACGGATTCGCTGGAGCCTCCAATATTAGTGTTATGTGCCTTTAGCAATGGCCGGCACGCTTTACATAGTATCTCGCGACACCAATTATCAAATTCAGTCGGATTTGGAGGTTGGAAGGGAAAAACGGCAAAGGACCGAGTTGAGAAGCAGATTACATACAGAAAGCTCGTCTACAATACTCCCTTACCCTACTAGCCATGGGCCTCTCTTATTTTGAAGTTCACATTTACGGGATACCTGAAAC
Source organism: Chlorociboria aeruginascens (assembly GCA_002276475.2). Taxonomy (NCBI): domain Eukaryota; kingdom Fungi; phylum Ascomycota; class Leotiomycetes; order Helotiales; family Chlorociboriaceae; genus Chlorociboria; species Chlorociboria aeruginascens. The sequence goes on along the minus strand of NCSK02000310.1, from coordinate 24,966 downwards.
GCAAATTGATAAATCCAGCCATCATGCTTTAGAGCAAATTGGTTAGCTTGGTAGATACACTTTACTTAGCAAAAGTTGTGTCTTGGGCAGTTATACCACCAGCTTTGTTGATATGCATCTACGTATTCTTTTATCGTATATTTCAAAGTGATGAATCTGAGGCCGGAGAAGCCGTCGTGCGCGCCCCTAGCGGTATACTGGCCTTGATGATCAACCCCGAACGCTTTCTCCGACATTTACAGTGATTAGAAAACCTCCCAATGCGATATAAGTGATACATGAGAATTGATGTCGAATAGGATTCAGGGTCTGCCGGTTTATATTCCTCTTCCCTAATAGGGAATTTATTTGGCACTTCCGGGCGATCAAGTACGCGCGTTGTTCAAATGCTCCGCCGATCTCGTTCCTATACCAAGCCTCCTAGGCGCCCTAACTACCTTCTTTGGCTTGCCTGGGGCAGATCGAAGGATCTTTGAGCATAACCACGTGTCAAGATTCGAGACCGTCGTGGGCCTTATCACGAGGCATCCGGACCCTTCTTGTCGAATCATGGAGCATCAGAGGAAAGACTTCATAACATTCCTCCATGGTGCCAACCTAGAAAAGGTGATGAGTAGACATATGACGAATCTCTTACATGAGATATTTCTTGTCGAAAACATCGACGAGAAGTAGGCCACATTCCCGGATCTGTACCAGCTCGTCACTGCCTGGATTTTCCATGCCCAAGTTCAGGCTCTGTATAGCACATTGCTCTTGAAGCTTTTCCTGTCGTTTTTTTGAGGACTTTTGTGCCTTTTACGCAGCATTCCCCGTAATTTCACGAAGATTACCAAGGTAGTTGTGCCCTTCAACTTATAAGGCACAAAGAAAGATGCAGGAAAACTTCCGGGTATGGAATCACATTTGCAAGGAAATACTTTCTCAGAGGCCCATTGGCACTTGCAATCTCGACTATGATCCTATATACGGTTCTCTGTATATTCAGAAAATAGCCCGGCGACACCAGGATCTGGGGTTCTCCGAAAAAGGCCTCGCATTTGTGATGTTTGGGTATTTGTTTGTGTAAAATATGCTGCCAATCCTCCCTAGCTCCCATGCGCTAATATGCGTATTAGTACCATGGCAAATATTCTTCCAGCGGCATTATGGATGATTCTACAAATCCTCATAAATAACAATCTTGTGTTGCGCATAAAGAGCGAGCTATCCAGTGCTTTTCAACAATTTTCTGCCGTGCTTAATATTTCAATTCTTGCGGCCGCACCTTTCCTCAATTTTGTATATCACGAGACGCTACGATTACACATTGCTGGGAGCGTTGGTCGAGTCTCCTTAAACCCAAAGTTTCGGCTTGCTAGGAGATAAAACATCAAGCCTGGCACCCCCATCATAACTGCCAATTGGTTTGGTGGTTTGAGTGAATCGTACTGGAACTCTAGGAAAATAGTCTCGGATAGAACATTAGATTAGCCTACTTATATATTCTGGGCCGAAAGATTTCTCGAGAACTAAAGTGAAGCTGAGACCAATCCAACTGGCAAAGGAGCACCAAGTTTCGTGGGGGTAAATACGGCAAGAACATAAGAGATAACGAAGCCCATAAAGTCGGGCCTTAATAGGCATTGGTTTCTCTTTGGTAGAGGCGCTTCGAGGTGTCCTAGTAAAGCGTTAGTAAGATAGACCATACTGTCGTCTGTAGCGATAGTATTAAGTTTGCTACAGATAGATATTTTAGAGCCTGCGCAGGCGGCGAAAGCACGGTTAGAACAAAGGATATTATCATTTGGATCCCACGCTTTTGATAGGCCAATTCCCGTAAGGGTTCGTAGGATGGGTTAATTAAGCACCCAGCGCCAACCAATAGTTGTTCTGTTATAGCAACTTTTACGAAAACTAGTTGTATAGGGAAGCGTTCACAATTCCCCCTTTCTCTATATCAAAAAGAAATCGAGTTGCTTGCTTAGTTTTGAATAAAGCAGAGTTAAAGATTTATTGTTTACCCTACTCACAAATAACTCTCGACTTTCTAACAAAGACAATTAAAGCAATTAATTGTCATGCTTGCGATTATTGTGCGGACCTCCACAGTAATAATAGAGAATATAGCATACTTGATTTTTGATGATAATTTGGCGTATCGATAAAAGATAAAAATAGATAACAAATAGAATTCGGGAGGTATTCATATCTACGTCATAGTAATTAGATCGCGATCATATATTAGCATCAATATTATAACACGTCAAGAAAATAGGGTTACTCCTACAAAGACCAATTTCTATGAATATTTATATTAATATGAATCTCAATTACACCGGTCTCCAATGGCAAAGAGTTAGAAACCATAATTAATCTCAACGCAGAAAATAAAAACACTCAGTAACAATACCAGACAACCACACTATCGACTCTCCTCCTTTTCTTCTGGAATCTCTACATATGCCTTTCACTGCTTATTTCAAGGAGATAGCGGGAAAACCCGGAAAGCTTTGAGGAAAAGGACTTAACTCAACCCATAGCCGGGGAGGATCGTGGACATTTCTCAACCTGCAGCGTCTTCAGAGATCGAGGGCCACAAGGCCTGAGCTTCTTTTTGAAACAGGCATTAACTGAATTCGCTAGCCAATATAATAAATAAGCTTGATCGAAAACGTACGGGATAGGTGTAACGTACCGCGTATTTCTTGTACTAAGTACTTTCTTATAGGATTTTCGGGGTATAGATGTGAAGTTACGTCAGGCGTTAAAAGCATTATAAATTATAAGTAACAAGAACTGAGTTATTATAGTTATTACTATTAATAAAAAAATATTAAATAAATAAGTTAAGCATAAAGCTTTTATTTAGGTAAGGAAATCCATTTCTTATATAGAACCCTTGCCGTTCTCAGGTTTTATAGGTTTCAGATTTTAGATTTTTTAGGTTCTAGGCCTCTAGGTCCCACAGGTCCCAGGTCCCAGGTTTCTCAAGTTCTAGATTCCTTATCCTGGCAGCAATGTTAGAATGGCGAGTATATTATGACCGATATATTCTAAGGTATTACGTAGTGTTACGGATAAAATTTGTTGGCTTTTACGTATTAGGTCCGGCGGCTTAAAATAACAAAATTATATGAAATGCATCAAGAAATAAAAATATACTTATTTCGATTATTTAATAAGCCAGCAAAGCAGGATTGCTTTATTACAATAATATTTTATAATTTTGTATAAAAAAAATTAGCTTTTTAATATCTAATATTATAATTTATTTTATTAAATATAAAATTTTTTTTTTAAATTATAATCAAAATATTTTTAATTTATTTTAGGATATAAACCTAATAATCCTAAATATATTATATTCTAAGGCATAGTAGAATTGTTATATATAACAAAATTTGTTAAAGCTAGTTGGCGGGGCCGGTCGCCGTATCGAAAGCAATTTATAAATAATAAAATTTAATTATATATATTATGGCTCGGGGAGCTTTTGCTATTTTATAATTTATTTACAAATGCTTATATAACGTTTGCAAAATTGTTAACTAATTTTTTAATGCTTTTGATCGTAATTTAAAACGGGATTTTATTAAAATAAATAAAGCTTATATTAATAACTAAAAAGCTAACCTTTTTATTTTTAAATTTATAATAATAATTATAGTTTTATTTAAAATTTATAAAATATTAGCTTATTTTTAAATCGCTATAATTTATATTGTGGCTCGCTTAATTTACTAAATAAATATTTTTATAATTTATATTTTAAGTTTGTAAACTTTATTTTATCGGCATAGCAATACCTATTGCGGAATTGGCCTAATTTCTGGCTATAACCTTCTGGTCGTCCTGGCCGTAATATTTATAAAGCATTAAGTGTAAGGTACTTCAGAATGACTCAAGAGGAGACTTCAATCAGGTGACGAATCGGGTACAAATCATTAACGAATTATATATAAATATATTAATATCTTTAAATTAAACGCTAAAGTTTTTTCTAAAAATTTCAATTTTATTTATATATATTTTAAAAAATAAGAATAAAACCTATAACCGTATTCGAATCTTATTTATAGCTAATAATCTCGAATCCCGCTTATAACTAATAATTTTAATTTCCGCTTATAGCTAATAGCTATTTCCGGATTTTATATACTTTATAAATTTATTAAAATTTAGCTTAGGTATCGATAACGTTTTTATTTTATAATTATTTTTTTTTTATAATTATTATTCTTAATAATCGAAATATAAAAGATTGTTAAGATTTCGTGGCCAAATCGTTAACCTATTAAATTAATATAATTTAAATATAGCAAACAAAATTTACGTTTTATAAATAAAATAAAATTTTTTTTTTTTAGAAATTGCATATTTTGCTTGGCGTAAGCATTTTTATTTTTTATTTTATTTTTTAATTTTTTTTTTTTTTAAATTATTTTAATTTTATATTTAATTTTTTGCTTTTTTACAATTTTTATATTTTTTTTAAGCCAAGGTAATTATTTGCCTTAATTTTGTTTAGGTATTATTAATTTTTTAATTAATAATTTATAAATATATGCTACAAAAAAACAATTAGCAAAGCAAATATTCTTAATTGCCCGAGCCAAAGCAGCGAAAAAAAACAAAAATAAATAATAAAAAAAAAAATTGCGAAAAATAATTCGATAGCCTAAAAAGCTAATAATAATGCAAAAAAAGATTTCGAAAATAAGAAAAATAAAAAAAATAAAAATAATTAGGATTTCCTAATTTAATAAAAGTTCGTTAATTTTTAATTGGCTAAGCATTAATTTTTTTTTTTAAAGCTTCGAATATAAAATTGCTAATATTAAAAAAGTTAAAAATTAGGATTTGCCAATTTTTTAAATTTAATAAATAATTTGCTATGCTAAGCATTCCTATCCTTGATATAAAGTTTCGCGATATCTTTTGTATCAAATGCATTAAAAAGCTATTAAAGCATCCCCGATAGCAATATTAGGATCGATTTATTTTTGCTGCTAATCGATGCTATTTTTGTTATGCCAAAAATAGCATATGTAAACCGGTAAGGTTTTGTTAATAAATTATTAAGAATTATAATTAATTTTTCTTAGGTTTTTTCTAAGTTGCATAACAAGGCTAAATATATTATAAATATAATAAAAAAATATAATGCTAGCTATTATAAATTTTTAATTTATCTACGTTTGGCTTATGCTTCTTTTAATTTTGGCTTTAAAAGCTTAAATTATAAAAAAAAAAAAATTTATTACAAAATTTAAATAAATTAAAATTTAATTAAAATTTAATTAATATATCGCTAATTTATTTTTTAGAAATTAATTTTGGGTATTTATTAAAAAAGCAATTGCCAACAATACCAACTTAGTTTTTAATAAATTAAACGGTTTTCGTAGGGCAGCTAATAAGCAAGCTAAAAATTTAATTAAAGTTAACAATATATTAAATTAATTTTTTCGAAATATTTAATAATTGCAAAAAATTATAATTTATAATTTTTGGCATGCATTTTTAGTAGATTAATTAAAACTAAATTAGGGTTTCGTTAATTAATTGTTAATTAATTAAATTTAAAATTTTTTTAATAATATTAAATTTTTTATATAAAATTTGGAGGCTTTTTTTGCTAAAAATATTAAAATTAATCTTTTTTTTTAATAAAAACTTAATAGCAAAGTTTTAAGCGGGTTTACGCCGCACAACTACTTCGCAATAAAATCTTTAAAATATTGCAAATTAGGCTTTACAAAATAATATAAAGAAACCTATAAAAAAAAAATATTATTAAAAAGAAATAAATCCAAATGCCTTAAAGGATTAAGATTAATAATTTGAAACCTAATAATTAAAGATTTGTTAAAGATAAGCTTATAGTTTTTTGCAATAAAAATAATTTTACTTTAGATTTTCTGCTTTTTTTTGGCTTTATTTATAATTACATTTTTATTAGGATTTTCCTAATTAAATTTTTTAATTAAACGTTTGCAATTATTTAAATAATTAATCGTTAATTATTTGTTATCGGCCGGGATATAATTAGTTTATCGAACTAGCTATTTTTTTCAATTTTTTCGGATTTTTCTAACAAGTATTTGTTTTATTTTATATTTTTTTATTATTTTTTGCTAAGTCGAATTAATATATTATTAATGAATTGCTTTTTTTTCGTTAATAGAATTTTAGCAAAAATATATAAAAAATATTATAAAGCTTATTATATTTAGGTGATAATAATAGCTTATATACCTGCGTTTCGATAATTTCGATAATTTTGAAGGGCCCTAAAAATTTGTAATTTAGCTTTTTGTTATTTCGAACAATTTTAATATTTTGAAATGATAATAAAATTTCATTTTTTAAATTAAACGATCTTGGCATATAATTTTGGTTATATCATTTCGTTTGCTATTTTTTAATTTTTCGCTATAAAATTATTAATTTTTCTCTAATTGCCGTAATAGCTTTAGCACATTTTTTTGCTAACAATATTTCCTTTTTTGTGGGATCGTTCTCGATTTCTTAATAATTATTTAATAATATTTTATATTAAGCTTTATTAAGTAAAATATTAATAAAATTATAAAATATATTATTATATATAAATTTGGCGATTAAAAATAAGTTTATCTAATTGTTTTGCATATAAATAATATATAATTATAATTATATTTCGATAACTTGGTTTTGCTTTTTAATTTGCTTATTAATTTATAAATAAAAAGCTATTAATAATTCTTATTTTATTTTTAAATAAAAGCATAGCTTTGATTAGAACTTGCTAGTAAATATTAAGCTTTTATTTAATATTATATAGGTAAATAATTCGTAATTTTTAAACTAATTCTTTAAAAATAAATTTGTTAGTTCTATAAAAATAATAATTTTATTGCAAGGAATATATTGGAACATTTTTAAAAATCTATTAATTATAATAAGAATTAAACTAAATATAGTTTTAAATGTTTTATTTTTATTTAGAAATAAATCTATAATAAAATTTATAAAAATAAATTGGAATAATTTATTTGGCATCGATAGCGCTTGTATTTCGCTAATTTTTCGATAACGAATTATTTTAATTTATTAATAAATATTATATATTTTAATATTGTGGGGGGGTTTTAGGGCTGGGTGTGGTAAAACCAAGAGCTGCGACTCGAGGCCTAAAATAATCTCTGATAATTGAGCTTGAGAATAGTCATTAAAATATATGAATAAGGTCGTCTCTAATATCGATTCTATTGATTTATCACTGTAACTGGACATTCGATTTCGTTGGCATGATTCTTTATTCTCTCTTGTCGTCTCTGATTTCTATGCTTTATATTCTTTTCTCAAGAAAAGCTTTTCTTCCTAGATATAAACATTAAGGTAGAGACCCTTGCAACATTCCAATCTCATCTAATTTCGCTTATAATGAGGCAAGGGGCAATTCCCCTGCCACAATATATGCTTTTATATTTTTATATAAAGCCGGCCAGTAATATTTATGTTTTATTAGCTTAATAATTTTTCGTTGCCCAAAATAACCCCTAAATAAATTATTATAACAAATTTTTATAATCTTACTTTTAACTGCTATATTAGGAAAAATATAGGCTTTTCTATCTAGCTTTATAAGCCTTCGGATATCTAGTTTTTACTTGGTTTAAGCGCCGGTTTCTATTTTTCTTAGTTTTAATATTGCTAATTAATCTTTTTTCTATAAATTAATTAATAAAAAAAGTAGCAACTCCAATTCGTTAAAGTAAGCTATTTTTGATTTTATAGCGTTGGCTATTATTTTCCGTGGTATCTAATAATTATTATTATTGCTATTAGCAAATAACATTTTATTATTATTTTGCAAAAAAAATATTAAATTTTTTTTATAAATTTTTGCAAATTTATTAGTTTGGTTATTGCTAACTATTTCGATAATATTAGCTTTGATCTTAAAAAATTAATTATTAGCTATAACTTAAAAGCTTATAAAATATTTAAATTTTAATATTTCGTTAATGCCTGCTATTTTTTTGGTTTTTTTAATAAAGCAAAGCAATCTTATTTTTGTTGTTATTTTTAATTTATTTTGTAATATAAGCAATAAATTTATTTTTTAATCTTTTATTAATATATAATTAGGTTTTCGCGAAGGACCATCGGCTGGGTTTTGTAGGCCCGATTAATATTTAATTTCAAAATTATAAGCGGACAAATCTAAAGCTTATTTGGCTTGTTAACGATTTAGTATTATAATTTTTATAAAATATTAAAAATTATTATAATCGATTAAGATTTCGATTAGAAAAATATTATTTTTAAAATAATATCTTTAATAACTAAAGCTTTTAATGATTGCTATGAGCTCCTGGTCGAAAGTTTTATAATTTAGCTTTGCAAAATTGAACTTTTTGCTATAAAAAACAATTAGTTAATATTTAACTTTTTGGTTATTTTTCGTTGGCTATTCGGCAGGCTGGGAAAGCATAGCTTTTATTATTATTCCCGAGGCATTTGTTTTTATTTTAATTGGTTTGTTTGGGGAAAAATAAATAAATATAAATATTATAATAAAAGTTTTTTTTAAAATTATCGAACGCTTTTTGTTAAGTAGGATCCTAAATAATAAATCTTTTATTATTTTTAAATAAATCGATTAAAAATCAAGCTATTTTTAAATAATCGTTAACAAATCGGCGATAGAAGTTAGCGAACCCTAAAAAAACTTGGATTTTTTTATAAGTTTTAGATTTAGGCTATTATTAAATTATTTTGATTTGATCGGGTTTTATAATTATTCTTTGAATATTAACGATATATTTTAAAAAATTTATTTTTTGGGCATCGAATAAGCATTTGAATTTTTTAATATATAATTTATGCTTTCGCAGGCGGGTTAAAATTTTCTTAATATATTAATAATATTTTGTTAAGGTTTTATTATATATAAATATATTGTCGAAATATATTATATAAATTTTATTAAATAAATTGCTTAAAGCTTTATTAATATATGCCTAAAAAATAGCTAGGGCGTTAGTTAGCCCAAAGAGCATTACTAGGTATTTATAATGCCTATATTTGGTACGGAAAGCAATCTTTTACTTATTTCCAAAAATAATTTTTATATAATAATAAGCGTTTTTTAAGTTTAGCTTAATAAAAATTTTTGCTTTTTTTAGTCGATCCAGCATTTCTTTGATTAAGGATAGAAAATAACAATTTTTTTATCGTGATTTTATTTAGGCTTTGATAATTTATATAAAAACGTAAGGATCTATTTGACTTAGGCACGAAAAAAATAGGTAATTCAGCAGAGCTAATATTTTTCCAAATTTATTTTTTGGCTAAATTTTTGTCATAGCATTGAGGCCTTAGGCATCCTTAGAGCCTTATTCGCTTAGTTTTGCGCTGACTCATCAGCTTTATATAAGGCGCTTATCGCTTACTTAGCAATAGANCATTTTTCTACTCTTTAATTTATTATATATATATTAAATATTTTTTTTTAAATATTTTTATAATATAAAATTATTAAATTATAAAACCGCAAAAAGATTTATTTTTGATATATTTTTGCTTAATTCAAGAAATGTGTCCAAAATTCTGACGGCCCCTGTTGGATCCAAACAATGAACAAGCAAATACTTTTTCTTTCCCCTTAATTCTCAACTCCAACCAACTCATTATCTCAGCCTCGAGATCCTAAAACTTGTTAATAAATCATTGCTAAATCTCACCATTGGTGTAACAATCAGCTCGTATGCATACCATGAATATTTATAATATAGCATTGTAAAGATTGTTAACCTCTAACCAAAAGACACGACCGCAAAAAAACTTATGCTCTATAAATTAAAGAAGATCATCAATTGACAAGGAGTCTAGGCCTAGTGATAAAGAGGAAATAAAGACACGAATGTGGATTTTATAAAATATAAAAGGCAAAATTGCCAAGAACAATGTGAAGGAAAGCTATGAGTGAGGGGAGAAATACCTTTTGCTTTCTTAAAGAGCAGCAAAAAGAGAGGCAAGAAAGTGGGAAGGATATGGGTATTGAGACATTTATTTTAGCCAGAATACAAGATGTACCTCGAGAAATATTTGCTTTCAATCACCCGTATTATATTTCATCCTAGAAAATGATAGGGTAGTTAAAGAACAACAGATTTATTTCCTGCGAGTCCAATGTTGACTCAACTTTGGACTTTGGACATCAAGGTAAAATTCCAACCCACCTACCCTAGTGCCCAATTACCTTTGAATAAAATGAGAGCTCAAGCCACCGAAGCTCCTAAATTCACAATATTTAGTTGAACCCAACACTTTAGGAATAACTTTGATATGAATAAATGGGACCTTCTAGCTAGTAAAGGATAGGTATGAATTAGGATAAGGGTATATCGACAACTTTGCACAAACTCCAAACTCCATTTATAGAGAAACATAAATACTACACTACTTCCCACTTGTCTCATTCTCCTTCGATCCCGTAACCGCTTTCAGCCACTCCTTCAAATGATCAATTTTCCCCTTAACCCACTTCCAGAAATCCTTCTCGTTTTGTGGCGGAGGATTATTTTCATCATTCACAACGGGCCGATCTACATTAGCGTTTTCTACGGGATCGACGCCCACAGGAACAGGAGGACGAATATTAGGATCTGCGGCTGAACTAGCTTCAATTGGTGAGATGGAGATGATAGCATCGACATCTGCATCTGAATTTGATGCTGGGGAAGGAGTGGGTTCAGGATCAATGGGTTCAACGGGGTTTGTCTCTGAAGAGTGTGTACCGACGGGCTTGAGAGGGAGTCTTAGGGTGCCATTATTTGGTTTGGGGGTGAGGTTGAGGGAATCGCAGATGATATTGTAGACTTCGATATTTTCTAGTAATCATTAATAATTGATCTTTATAAAAACTGAGGTACTTACGGAATGGCTCAACCCGACTATTAGGTTTATGAGGAAATGCTGGGCCCCTTGCTATGAAGATAGCTCTCATCAAGGGATGCTCATGATCATAGCCATGCAAACCACGAGGATGATAAACTATTCCATTTACTTTTGCGTCCGCCACATCAAAATCATCCTTTGTAACGATTGCCCATCCAGTCTTAGGAATAATCCAGAGAGGTGCAATGCGAGGATTATTTGAGAAGTGATATCGTTCTGGCATATTTGCATCCCTGAGGTAAACCTCAAAGTTCGGATTGGTGGTTGACTCTTTAGATAAAACATCGTAAAGAGGTTGTAGATCATCAGGATTCTTTGGTCGTAGTCCATATAATGGCCAGCCATCAATATGCTCTACCAAGCTAGTGTCAATGATATCTTCTAATTGAATGAGTCGATTTGTATCCGTTGTAGCCATCCCATGATCCGAAACCACCACCACATTGACAATATTTGAGAGATTCCTGACTTCAAGCCCCTTGAAAATATTGTCAAGCATATTATCTACATCATTGATAGTGGATCTAATTTCAGTACTATTCGGCCCGTAAAGATGGCCGTCAGCATCAACATTTGGGACATATGCAGCGATGAGTTGAGGTCTCATATCAATCACCTCCGCCACCTCGTCCTCCTGACCTGGCTTATCAAGAAGCTCCAGAATTCGGTTGACCTTATTATTCAGGGGTTCTTTTCCATTGTATTTGTCGATAAATGCTGGTGCCACGTTCATAATGTTGGCCTCACTTCCAGGCCACATATGTATCGCAGTTCGGATTCCCTGATTCTCTGCAGTTACCCAAAGAGGCTCGCCACCCCACCATTTTGACTGCATAGCTTGGGGAGTGGTATAATAGAATTCCTCTTGAAGTCCTACGTCCCAAAAAGTATTTCCGACAACACCATGAGACTCGGGATATAATCCAGTGACCAGAGTATAGTGATTGGGAAATGTGACCGACGGAAAACTAGGTAACATGTATACCGGAGAGATCCCCTCTTTAACGAAAGCATTGAGTCTCGGCGTGATTCCTCTCTTTAAAAAGTCGGCCCTGAATCCATCCAAGCTTATCAGTATTGTCGTGGGGCCGAACACAGCAGTTCCGTTGCTCAGAGTCTTCTGGTTTATCTTGACCCCTTTTCGGTGTAACGAGAGCTTCCATGCTATCAATACCAATATCGAGAATCCCACTGCAACCAAGAGATGTATGAAGCACCACATTCTCCACCTCCGCCGTCTTTGTACTTTCTCGCCCTGAAGTCCTAAAAGGCCTCGTCGATCGTTTCCAGCACTATCTTCGGTTTCACTGCTATCACCAGTTATGCTTCCATCCTTCATGCCACCTTCCTCCATTTCATACATCAATTCACCATCCTCCCCATGAGAAGCATCACTCATAAGCCTCTCCTTTTTTCTTTGCCTCCTCGCTCTCCGTTGCTTCCGTCTTTCCCTTCTTCCTGCCCCAATCCCATTTGTTTCGTTGTTATGGTTTCCAGCACTTGGTCTTACCATTGGTAACTCAGTATGGCTCTTCGAAAATAGCTTCTTTAGTGGTTTCGGTAATGAAATCGCGCTTCCTCTTCGCTGTCGTTCCCTCCTACTCTGTTCCAGTAGCCGATCCCTTTCCTCCTCCTCTACTAATACACCTTGATCATGGGCTCTTATCTCTGCACTTGTCCGTGCTCCCATTAGAACCTCATCGTCTTCGCTGTCGGTTTCTTGGTCGCTTCGTTCGCTATGAATACTGGATGCATCGTCGTCGTAATTGGCGGGAGAAAGGAGGGATGCATCCCGGGCTGGATATTCGGGTTGCGGTGGCATATTGGAGATTTCTCTCATGCAACTGATATTCTCCTATCTTGTTGTTTGTTGACAAAGGAGGCCAGAGTCGAGACCATAACGTTGTGAGACTCTATGCCTCAGGCACAAATAGCCTGCCTTGCCAATCAGATATCTCCATCTTCATCTTCAGCCTCGCCATCCTCGAGCTCGAGGAAGTTTCCTTTCTGCTAGGGGCAGTAGGTGATTGGCTTACAAGAAGAAAGCCTCCATTCTTGAACGGTGTGCAGCATCCAAGAGTCATGTATCATCTCCTGCGATCCTTACCTGCGATTTCTCAAGACTTCCTCTCATAACTTAGCTCATGATCTCCATCTCCATCTCTATTCCTGGAGTTTACAATTTCATGAGCTCCTCAAACGTGACAAGTGTATGCGAATAAGTTTCTTGTGATGCGAACCATCACCATTGTGTATCATTTGATGTTGTCAATATTTAACGGCACAGCAATGTGACATTGCAGAACCTGGAACCAAGTATACGCGCTCATGCACTCATCAGACTGAAGAGGGTCGAATATGCCAGAACCATTAGTTCTGATAAACAACTAAATCATCATATCCTTATTTACCTTCTATCAGACTGAGCCAACATTTGCTCAATTGATGTCAGTAAAACTATTCAACACCGAAATTTGACCTACGAATATGGACCATCATCTGATTGTTCCTTCTTACTAAATTGAGGATCGGCAACATTACGACAGAAATTTAACAGACGTTGAGGGATTTATATCCTACTACTAGTACCAAACTAACACAGCACATCAAAAATCGCGCAAATCGATCTACTCGTATTAGATGTTACGACAGAGGTCATCGGACCCTGTTACACAACAATAAAAAGTCGATAGAGTCGGGATTTGAGAGTGTCTTCTCCACATTGTTTCTTCCTTTTTACATTGTCTATATTGCCCCTTTGTAGCAATATCATTTATTTGACACTCTATATCTTCTACCATATCATAGAAACATCAAAGTAACAAAGCATAAAATCTAACACGGCTTTGTAACCACCATGGAACCATTTTCCTGCTTTTTGATGGGCACAGGGTTGGTTCTAGGCTTGATAATATTGCAGTTCATCTAAGATGAAGTTTAGAAGCAAGCCAGTTCGAAACATAAATCTTGAAAGTCACTGCTAAAAGCAATTAGAGTCTAATATCGTTACATCTATCAGACCTCCATCGTGGGCAATGTCTCCCCTTCCAAAGCCTTCTTATGGGAAACAACGGGGGAATCACTGTCTGAATTCCCTTCAATACCTTCCGTCACGATATCTTCTCTTCCATGCATCACATGCTGGATACAATTAATCTCAATTCTAGGACGGTCGAGCAGGGTACGTACCTCAATATTGATGACAGGTCCTTTGAACCATTTGTGTGCTGATATAAACCACCAGGCGAGGACTATCAACATCCTAGAGACAATTAATCAAAATCGGGGGGAAGAACACTTACGGTACCCCATACACCACCACTGTCCAATTCATCAACTCCGCTGTCAAATCGCTTCCTCTGTAGGCCGGGAAACAGAGAATTGGCATCATCACAATAATGAACACACAAGCCAAGCAACCGATCGGCTTGGAGAATTTGCCAAGATGCCATGGTCCACGACGAAATCGATTTCCAACAAAGAATACCCGAATGAAGATGGGGATTGTGAAGGCGACGTAGGCCGCGATGGCACCTACCGAGAAGATGGCACCAATTGCCACAGGTCCGCCGAAAATTAAGAATAGCAGACAAATTCCGATGGACGTATTGAACCAGACTGCATTGACGGGTGTATACGTGTATTTGTTGACTCGCTTCATCCACCAAGAGCATGGGAAACAGCCGTCTCGAGAATAGGCGAATGTTACTCTGGACGCTGCAACCATGCATCCTTGTCCCATAAAGAATCCACACATTATTGTGATTGAGAGGATAGCTAGAGCTATCTTTTGGGGCATGACTTGGACGAGATATGAAGCCCATGGTTGGCCAAGGTCTGATCCCACGACGGATGGAATGTCAATTACAGTATAGGCAACCACAAGTTGTAATGCCCAACCCATCAGGCCCCCGATACCGCTAGTCAGGACGATTGCTCGAGGAGCTGCGACATTGGCATTGCTACATTCTTCTGAGAGATGGAATGGAGCATCATATCCAGACATGGTCCATATTATTGCCAGGAAAGACATCAAAACTGCGACTCCATCGGGCCAATCAGTTCCATTCTGGATAGACCACACCTGTGACGAGGGGAGGAACTTTGGGGTATCTGCCGTCCCGGTCACTGAAGCTGGTATTATTATGATGACTACCACCAAAGCGATCATATTGAGCGTCGAGCCCCACGAATTGAATCTCGCGATCCACAATGTCGGCATACTTGAAATGCAAGCATGGATAATCATAACTAGAACGGTGAGGAGAAAGGTCTGATAGTTTGTTGGCACATAATCGGGATGAGTGATCGAAGCTGCCGCCAAAATCATAGCAGAGAGCGCATAATCGACCGATGGAGCTCCCGTAACCTGCACAAAAAAGTTTGACCATCCCGTTAACCATGCAGCAAACGGTCCCCATCCTGGAGGTGCAAGCACTGCAGAGGCATAATAAAGCCCACCACTATCGAAAATTAGCACGTTTCTCGTCCGCTCCCTGTTTATCCATACCTTGTCGGCATACTCGAACATAATTCTGCCATTCCCATGGCGACACACTGAATAAAGAACCAACTAATCAACCAACCCCACACCATACCACCAGTCCCCGCGTATCCCATTCCATATAACAACGTGCTCGCAAAACTAGGCAAAAGGCCCAGAACTGCAAACGAGACACAGAAAGTAGTCCATAGCGAAAACTCACGCTTGAATTCCTGCTTATAACCTAAAGCGGTTAAAGCAGCTTCATCAGCGCTTAAGCCACTATAATCCGGAATATCTCCATCTCGAAGAGCAGAAGTGACAGAAGGTTTGCGCAGATAAAGGCTATTGTCTTTCGTTTCTTGGAAGGCGGCCATTTCCCCACCAAATGCAATTGTGTTGTGGCCCTCTTATATCGGAGAGTCGAATGAGAATTCTTGGTTTCTCGTGGAACAATCTTCTACTTATACGTAACATCTACATTTCAGGCCCCTGGTTATCTATCACTTGTCCCACACGGTCTTCCCGCCCGCGTATGATACACCTTGCTCTAGCTCCAAATGCGGCAGCCATAACCTAGGAGATACACAAGGTGACAAGGCGATAGGGCTATAAACGGCTCGTCCGTAAGGTTCCGCTTACTCGAGATCCCATCTCTCAATCCAGATCCAATCAATGTCGTGGAAGCTTTCCCATTCCCAAGTTTCCTTCTAGAAATGAAATCTCTTTATGCATGCGTCCCATCGTCTGCGAGTGAGCATGCAACACGGCGATAGTTGATCCCCATTGGTATTGCCCTATCTCTCGCCTAAAAGCGCCCCCCCAAAAGAAGCTTGTTGTCTTACTACATACACCCTTATCTACGAGTAGATCCTCGTCTGAAGATCTGGCTGAACAAGGACGAAGATAACGTGGGTAGAAATCTAGTCTTTTGCGCGACTTTAGACTAAGAACTCTGCTTCTAACTCTAAAAGGTGGTTGTTATCTTCTGCTGCTTTGCCGTGAGGGTTTGGCCAAGATATTTCTCTACCATCAATCGTATCTATTGCGGAGGATGTGGGGAAGATACCTTACGTAAATTGCGAACAAACCAAACTCCTGCGGCTACGTCACCTTGCATCTCAGCTCAACTCCGGAGTCGCCGTAAAGACATCTCTTTCCGTGAATCATCTTTGGAAATCATACGGGTGATCAGTTATCTCCCTGTGCTTTAAAGAATGGAGAACTGGAAGGGCGGTTGGAAGATTTGGTGGTGTATAAAGTGGCGTTGTATAACGTGGCGTGAGCGGCCGTAGGTGAATTGAGTTATCGATCCGTAGTCCAGACTCCGGAGTGCCTGTCAAGCATAAGATGAGGAGGCAAGTCTGATTCGGTTCTTTTAGCTTGGAGTTCTGAGTACGGGAAGAAGTTATGGTACCTTGGAACTAAATGACATAATAATAATACTCATATTGCGGCAGTCGGCTTTTGTTGTCTCACTTCATCTTGAATTTCTTTTTATCGATAGCTTTACTCTCGAATGTAAAAGTTTGGCTTTGGATCGGATGTCTTAAGGATGCATTCAATGCCCGAATCTCAATATCTGAAAAAAGCCTGAGACAATCAGGAAAACCTAGATATGCAATAATCTAGATCGCTAATCCGAAGCAAATAAGGTGGTGGTGTGGGACACCGGGGACATCGTCACCACGACTTCGAATGCTTTGTCATAGTATAGTCAAGTGACATTGTATGATTTTGCATGATAGGGTAAGCCTTTACATATCCTAGAGGAAAGTACGAACCTAATTTCCCATTTGTTCCATTACGCTACAGCATTGTATTCCGTACTCCTCACTGGCGTGTCTGATTGTTCTCCCCTCATCCCAGGTTAGTACCATAAGTTGGTTAATATTCATGAGAATATCGTGGGAGTCTTTTAGTTGAGGAGGGGTTGTTATGGGCAAAGATGTTGCGCTTTGCACCCTGCCCCGGACGTCCCATCCCTCTATGATTAAAAGAATGCCGTTCTTCTTCAACTACCTAATCGACATTGGCACCTTACATATGAGCATGACCCTCAACCGCCAATAAATTCCTCAAAATCCATCGACCCTTAATCTTCACATTCCGACATTTAGGATGGACTATCAATCCTTCAACGTTTATCTTTCGGGCCGTTACCCAAATGGGAATCAATATATCATCTTTCTGCATACTCACGATGCATCTATGTTTGTTATTACCAGGTGTATGATAAATAAGAAAGAGATTTATGTGTTGGTTTTAAAGCTAGAATTTGACTACATCATCATACTTGGTACAATACTGAGCATCAAGGATCGAAAAGATGCGGGTTTCGATTACTGCATAGAGGCGACAATATCCTCTATATGAGCAAAGCTCAGCTCTTTCATCGTCTCTTCCCACACCTGTTCTTGCGCTGTCTTTCCGTCGACGGTGTAGTAAAAGGTAGCAAGTCTGCCATTGGTTCCACAGTCAGTCACTCTGAAAGGCCCGGAAAACCCTTGATTCAAATGAAAGGGAAGGCCAATTGGTTATACTTACGGCGAGATTTCGGTATTCATGAGGAAGCATCCGTGTGACTCTTTCCCGTGACCCAGCAAGGCGTCGATATATGTGGCAGCACCTCTGTCCACGGACCTGCCAGCAATTGAGGCGAATGCTTTTGCGGCCAGCAGAAGTGCACCATTGGCATCACGGTTCAGACCAGTGCCTTTTGTTAGGCCCGGGTCGACCATATTGATGACAACATCATCAGACTTGATATGCTCTGTCAGCTTGGCTAAAAAAAGCTGAGGCAGAAGCTTCGACACGCCATATCGCTCTGAGGGATTAAATGGGGTAACCTTGGGGTCGTCGAAGGAAGGTAGAAGAGGTCGCTGGCCACGGTTCGGAAACTTGCAGAGATGAGCCGTGATAGAGTTGACAACCGTTAGTCGTGCAGGATTACCTTGGGTCGATTTAGCCTTGAGAATTGGCAAGAGAAGAATAGTAAGTAAAATTGTGCTTAGGTGGTTGACTTGAATGGTAGTCTCATGTCCAGTGGAGCGCGTTGTCCTGAAAGTTGTCTGGGCGAGTCCAGCATTCAAGATTGTGTAGTCAATGCGTGAGAGTTCAGTATCACATTTGCGGACAAAGGCCTGGATAGAGTCATATGACTCCATATCCAAAGCCCAGACATCGATAGTTGCAGCGGGATTTGCCTGGCTCAATTTTTCAGCAGCCGCTTTGCCCTTCTCGATAGATCGCACAGCTATCACAAGATGGGATAGGCTCAGGCTTAAGAGCTGCCTTCCCGACTCAAATCCGAGTCCAGTGTTTCCGCCTGTGATGATTGCGACTTTGCCCTTCAAGCTAGGAAACTTTCTTGAAGTCGGGAGCGCTATCTTGACTTTGAATTGATTGTTCCAGAAGATTTTTGTAAAGTTCTCTGGCAGAGGGGACATACCCTTAGAAGCGACCATGTTGGATTCAAAGAAATTGGTTTCTAGGGGCAAGGTACAGAAATAATAACGGTATGTATGAAAGTCAAGATAGATGATGCGATGGTTGTGCTGATTTGGAAGATGAGGCCAGTTTGAGATAGAAATATGTAGAACCGTCGTAAACGTCGAGCAGCATGGCTATTTATATTGCAGGTCTCCACTCGCTCTCGGAATCCCGGCGTTGAAAAGTTGCTGGAATTCCGACATGAAGAGGTTGGATTCTATAAATTTATATTCTGCGCTGAAATAGGAAACCCCACAGGTCTTGGCGTGGACTACGCTAGCATGAAAAAGGATACCCCACAAGTCTTGGCAAAACCGGCTCGGAATCTCTCATATCAACCTGCGATATCACCACTCTTTTTTACCCAAAACGCAACATTCGATACCGGCTTTTTTTTATTACTTTGCATCAGTGCTGCTGTCTGGGCTCCTGATTCTACAGACTGACACATCAGATCTTCTCGCCAAACCTCAAAACTTCGATTTCAGCCACCGGTTTCCCTAGTACTGCTTTGGTGATGCCTAAGTGTGAGTAAATCCGCACCATTCCCTGCTCACATGTACTCTATACCACAGTTTACAACAACAATACAATAACGAGATGCTTTACATTATTGCCCTATTGTTTTCTATGCTGAGATTCGCATGATAGATGCCGCGGGATTTCAGTTTGTCGTCAGTATACCTGCCCAGACCCGGGACGAGCACGATCGTAAGGCCATCAGAAGCCATGCGACAAGGGCAGGTGCACCACGCCGGCGACCTATCAAACTGCCACACCCCTGGATATGTCCTGATCGTAATCTCGGACCACTCAAAGAGGTTTTATCTGAGGAAGCATCGACCTCGCAGTCAATCTTACCACTACCAGTTCCCAGGTCGGTCGGCGCATATTTTTTGGGGCTACAGCTACCACCGGGGATTGAGCCTTATATGATCCAAGACCTGGTCAAATGTATGCTTTGCCTCCCTCTTATCCTCGCTCACTTCTATTTCAAGCAGCACGATAGACATGGCAAGGGACGTGACTAAGAAGGTCTCCAGTGATTGACCTTGATAAGCATGGCGTATATCCCTACGAGATTTGCTTGAACGTTCATGTTGTAGAGAGAGGCTGGTTTCCATATATGATCAGCGACATCTGTTGCCTTCATTCGATGCTTTTTTCAGTCCGAGCTTTTGTAGAACGCCCTTTGCATAGCCAACTAAGTCGCCTTGCCTCTTCCCACTACGCCAAAACCCTACAACTTCTTCAGGCTCGGCTTAATGACCCAGACCGGACATCTGCCATATCTGACGCCACGATTATGGTGGTCATCACACTTGCGGCGACTGCGGAACTCACGGGTGATTTTGCAGCTGTAATAACCCATATCGAAGGCTTGGAGAAAATTGTTAGCCTAAGAGGTGGACTACCGGCACTGAACACACACAATATACAAGTTAAGGCCTGTAGGTGAGTCTCGGTCAGAATTCAGCAGGTACACTGGTTTCATTCAGGTATAATATTGATACGATTTGCAAGGGCCGATTTGGCGTACGCGCTGCTGTTTGGACGCCGACCACTTCTCTTCAAGGAAGCAATCCCGTGGGATTGCTTCATCGGTGATCGTGGCCTGATTAAGTGCAGCCACTATCCTCATGACGCTAATATATGCGCCTTCGTGGAGACAATTTTGGATACAAGATTACGCAATGCCTTAAGGGATCTCCACGCTTTCTCTTGTATCAGCAATCTCGCCTACCAAACTACACGCAAACTTTCACCAGAAACATATAATGAAATGTCGATTTCTATTCTTTACCGACTCACCTATTTATGTTTCGAGAGAGATCCCTTGCAGGAAGTGATTCGCGTCGGCTTGTTAGCTATTTCTTCGACAATCTTCATGCAACGATATTTTTTAGGAAAGCCGTACAATCATCTTTTGAATTTATATAGCAATGCATTGCTCAGACTTCTCGAATCTATAGATGTCGACCTACCCGTACCTATCCTACTTTGGTTGATGATGTTGTCACATGTGGTCATAGATAAGGAGCCTTCTCCGACAGACTGGCGTAGTCTCTGGCTTGATAAGGCTATCCTTCGTGCTGGTATCAATTCATGGCCCCAGGCCCAAGAAATACTGAGATCGATAGTGTGGGTCAATTTTATTCACAATCAGCATGGGAAGGAAGCTTTCGAAGCGGCAATGTTACGGCAAGGAAGAGTGGCACCTCTGGGTTTCTAATGCGCTCTATTTTAATTGATACGAACCAGGAAGCCTATCAAAACTCCCTTCTTGAGACCCCTGATCGATGAAATCGAGAAGACATCAGATCGGCTAACGATAGTCTTGAAATATCTCGAGGATCATCTGCTGATTGCGTCTAATCAGAAGACTCTGACTCGAAATGAACTTAGGACGTTGCCAAAACGATACTCGAAGCTTTGGAAGTGCTTCATGCGGACGGTTATGTTCACATAGGTAATCAAGATACTCGCATCATCGTATCCATGTGTCGTCGCTAATCATTATTTCAAAAGTGTTAAACTTGACAATGTTCCGGTCAACTATGAAAAGGCTGATATTCGATTTTCGGATGCTCAACTCAGCGACATGGGCGGTATATACCCAGTCACTTTAAAGTATGCCAAGGAGGGGTAGACCAGTTGGAAACGCTCTGGAATACCGCAACGCATATATAATCACTCGGAACAGCAGTCAGTCTTTTACCCACTCTTAAATTCAAATGCTAATTGCTTTACTGCAGCTCATGAGTCTTATCTATGTCGGCAATTTCAATTTATTTTGGTCTCGGACTGTTACATACAGGCATGAGAAGTACGAATAGAGGTTCTGAAGCGGCACTGCAGCTACTTCAGTCCATTTCCTGTCAAATATGAAGAGATCGCTCGTCTAGGGGCGGTGACAGTGATTTTATTTTGTATTTAATACAAGAAATTCCCTAGAGTCAGATGACAGAATTTACAATAACAACAGAAAAGGAGGTCGGGAAGAAGGATAAATAATTCATTGGGAAGATAATGAGAATGGATTGGAGGGATATACCAACTGTCTAGGTGCTGCTGAATGATTCTTGGTTTATGAACCAGTTAATGGTTGAGATTGTTTGATCAGCCAATATGGTTCTCTTTTTCCTGACTCATTTGCTCTATTTATGTTTATAGGGCCAGGAGGTGTTCTGGGATGAATTTACTCTAAGTGGGGGAGAATAGACAAGGCCATATTTCGATTTTTGTTTCAAAGTTAGGACTATTTAACTCATTATGTAGTTTTTTTTTTTTTTTTTAGAGAATTAACAATGTCGAAAGTTGATCAAGTGATTATCGTCCCTATGATTTAATTGTCTGATAAACAGGATACTTGATAAACCCGAATGTCGGTTCGGTATTCCTTCTAGCGACTGAAAACAAAGCAACTACCTTTAGTGAATCTTTGCCCTATTTCCTTGCTGGCCCTCCCATGACTTCCGTGGGTATCTATAAAATGATTCTCAAGATTCTTGATATCTCTAACAGCCCAGTTATCTAAATAAGGTGACCTTCAGTGAGCACAAAGCCGACTCACAATTACACAATTGTCCAGCCAAGGAGAATGCATGAAAAGCTTTTATACTTCGTTTCTTAAAAAGCTCTTGCGCTGTCGATTCTGTTAATACTGTCGAATCTTTTGCTGCTGTCGATCCCTTCTTTATCTATTAGATTCCCTTGCATAGGGGGATTTCTAGGTCTGGGTTTCACCGTCCACGCTCCTAATATTATGTCAAACTTGTAATCATCATCTTGATCTGGCGTTCAGCCACAAGCCACTTTCTTGACAATCAATAGGCCGTCAGTTAAGCATCGTTCTTAGATTCCACTAACCCGAGGAAAAGCTTTAAAGTGTATCTTGGTACATATTGGGAGATTCCAAGTGAATTCCGGCTCTGGGATAGTATGTGTGAATCAGAGTCAGATCTCTAAGAACACAAGAACAGTTATTCTAAGTTTATAAGTAGGATTACTGTCGAAGAGGTTGTTATAGATAACAGTTTTATTGTCAGATACTCACAGTGTCCTGCCTCCACATGGTCCCCTTGCAATTGCAAATACTTTGCAAATTCCAACAATATGCAAGTTCATTTAGTTCTAATCTATGAGAACTGCTTGACTTATTTGCTCCATCATACAATTGGATTTTATGTTGTGTTATTAATATCTTCAAAATTTTAGCACTAGTGTTTATATGTAACTATCTACCGCCTTCCTGGTCTGTACATCTTACCTTGATATCTGACATATTCCT
Organism: Chlorociboria aeruginascens; assembly: GCA_002276475.2. Lineage (NCBI taxonomy): Eukaryota > Fungi > Ascomycota > Leotiomycetes > Helotiales > Chlorociboriaceae > Chlorociboria > Chlorociboria aeruginascens. The sequence continues at coordinate 1,768 of NCSK02000310.1, read as the reverse complement.
AGGGTTTTGTAACATGCCAGTCAAATCCATGCGATATGTCAAGTCTACGGATTGTGAAAGCCATGGAAAGGGTTTATATACAGTAGAGCTAAACCAATGGGTTCCTTCCCTAACAGGTTTAGAATCTGGTCCAATGATTCACTACATATTCCAACACGTTATAACGGCCGCCATGTTCTTGGGACTACAGCAAACTACCCATTGAGACCGTAGTTCACGATCAGTTCTGTGTTCGGGCATCAAAGTGAGCCGGATATTTGTGCTTTTCTCAGCTGCTATCTTACTATGCTTCAGTCGCTCAGATAGTTTGGGACATTCATGATTTAACCCAGGAGAATTTGCTGAGAGGAGTGTCGTTGTCGATTTGATTTTTGCTATCGATTTAGTTTTCACTCAATTTCCCTGTCCTTAAATTCACTTCTTGTTTGCTTTTGTTATAACTTAGGGTTTATTATTATTTGCATTTTGGGTCGAAGGTAATCTGGCCAAGGAACTTGTTGGTATCACCCAGGTGGTGATATAATTGATCGATTATAGGTAAGAATCAAGAATGTGGTAAATAACCTATTGAGTCTAAAGCTAGAAGAGATGTGGGAGGAGGTCCCCTTTATGTACTCTAAAAAGTGCCTCCTGGTGAATTATATTGATTTATTAGCTAGCTCTTAACCTCCCATATTTACCCATGGGGCCCAAAGAGGCAATGGGTGAGGCTATTTCTATCCATGCCTTGATATGGGATCCATAATATTCCCATGGACCGAAGTGATCTCTGCTGACTTATATATTTCCACAGCACTTTTCTTTTTCTTTTCTTTCTTCTTTTTTATTTATTTTTTATTTTATTTTATTTATTTATTTATTTTTTCTTTTCTTTTTTTCTTAGTTATTGTAAAAAGAAAAGAATCTGCAAAGAAGCAGTGAGTTCAAATATTTTTCTATATTTTCTTTTTGGTTATTTTAAAAGTAAATTTGTGCATTTTTATTTTTATTTTTTTTTTTACATCGAAATAAAGATTTTCTTTTGGATACTTTAATTATTAATACTTAATATAATTATTTAAACTTTTAAATATTGTCAAGAATTGACTACGACTAGCTAATGAAGGCTAAATCTATAAATATCGATGGAATATTGGTAGCATATTAGTAAATATAAAAGATTAGATATTAATTATTTGGGCAAGAATATAAATATATGTAATGTGAATATATCAAAGGAACTTGCAATATTCTTTATTATATAGGATGCAAGCATATTATTAATAAAGAATTATATGCATGCGGATAATAAAGAAAGATGCATGCGGAATATGCTTTTAGTTCTTTATATTAATTATATATAAATAGAGCTGAAGTTTCCTTACGGAACTTCAGCGTTCAGTTTGAATATCAGCATAATCATATACGATTCATTAATGATTCCTACCCTATTCTTCAAAGTGTCTCTGAAGTCTCTAATTGGGTCATCCTGAAGCAATCCTTACAATATAAATAAATTTATATTTTTGAACTATTTTAATTTTTAAATAAATTAATATTATTTTTTTTTTTTTTTTTTTTATATTTAAATCCCATGTAATTGTTATATTTAAAATTTTAATAAATTATAAGCCCGGCTGCGTAAGCAATAAATATTTAAATTTTACGTTCTTAATAAATATGCAAATTTTTTTATATTTATTTTATTTAATAAATTTATATAGCAAAAATTAAAAAAAAAAACAAAAAAGCAAAAAAAAGCATTACGCAAAAAAAAAAAAGCTACATT